>JAMKCH010017198.1:0-187069 GCA_023653785.1 Ophioderma brevispina
GACGTGGACGAATAAGCATAAGTTGGGTTCAACCACCCGTCATCCCATCCCCTCCAGGTGGATCCAATCCACCCATGTGAATCCAATCCACCCTAGATTACTGGATTCCAATGACCCAGTAGATTCCAATCACCAGGTGCATTGGATCTCATGAACCTAGCCGAGGTGAATCCATCCATCAGGTGATTGACTCCTAATGAACCCAGGTGAATCCCCATCCACCCATGTGAATTGGGTCCCAATAGATGACCAGGTCATCCCAATCCACCCAGGTGAATTGGATCCCAATGACTCAGGTGGATCCAATTCACCCAAGTGAATTGAACCCGTGACCAGGTGGATGAGCGTTGATCCATTCCCCGGTGAATTGTATCCCAATGAACCCAGTGGATCCCAATCCACCAGGTGAATCCAATGTATCATTTAACACGACTTTGCAAGTAATCACCCATTCCTGTTTGAAACCGTTTTTTCTTCGTGTATGGATGGATTGATGTCTAATTTCATTCTTTATTTTGAAATTACTTTAACTGAGTTTCGGGATACTGGGCCGAAACATCGCTCACTAAGACCAACGATTATACCCGCAAGTATAGATTTCCAGGACATTAATATCGGGTTGTTTGGACATAACGTGGTAAAGGCCTGAGAAGGTTTAATCATGTAAACATATGGCATTGGTGGAAATTATCTCTACACGGACTTCTGTCCTTTAGGTTTGTTGTTACGAGATACCCTGTCAAATACCCCACAAATGATACAACCACATATAATCAATCACGTGTTTCTTCTCTGCTTGGCAATGAAAACCTCCGACCTGTACGAAATGTTTGGTTTTTCGTTGGTAGCATCAAAGCTTGACGACATTCCATACTTGCTATGATCTTCCACATCATCTAAGATGGACTAATGCATAAAGGGATATCACAATTATCTTTATTTCTCACGTGTAATTGAAACGCGCGAAGTCAAATTAATCTCATAATTTCTTTGACAATGCGCGTGAGCAATAGCTCGTTTCAAATAAAGCAATGTAATTTCAGGACACGTCTTGGTGTTTCAGATGATTGTAACTGGCTTTTAAGGAATTACTGCATATTCAAGGAGATGAAAATGATATGATGATGAGTAATGATATTATGATGATATGATATGATATGATGATTGAGATGATTATGAATGGCTACTTGTTGTCGTCGTGTAATCAATCAAAATTTCCCGCCAAGATTTTGTACTGATCAATTATTAGTCAAGCGATTGTTAAGCACTAATCGCCCAAGTTAGTCCGTCAATACTTTTGTGCCTAGTCATCTAGGCACCATCTGGAACTGTTTTTGTTTGCCTGGTTTGATCTGTATACTGCCTTTAAACTACTATCATATGAGTTCACCCAGGAGAGTCGAAATATTACTAATTTTGAATTTGTAGGAATTTTAAAAGGACAAGTCTTCGAATTCTCATACTTATTTTGGCACGAATTGAATCGAAACACGAAAAGGAAGTAAACGCTGCAGTGTTCACAATATGAATTTCCATTCAATTTTTGTTGCAGTAAGTGTTCCGTACGGACAGTAATGACTTAATGCCCGATTATGTCTTTATTAGTTGTTTCGTCTTCCTTGTAGGGTAAGGTTCCTCCATACTTTTCTTGTTAAAGACATGAAAACATCTGCCTTTTTTCTGATTGAGCAATCATGATCATCGGATAGTGCCTTTAGAAAGTCATGACTGATAATTACGTTCTCTATTATTAGGGCAATCTATTTTTATAATCTGCTCTTGGGACTCATATTATGATGAACATTGTAATGACTTAGTGCACGAGCGTAAGGGGTTCTTAGATACTTGAAGAGTCCTTAGTCCTAATTTAGAATTTCCATATTTTAAACGCTGCAGGAATTTGGTATATCCATAGTCGTTTGATGTATTTTGTATAGTTCTTGGCTTGCGCTTTATTTGTGTCTTCGTACTTCGTAGAAATACCCTATGACTATTTGCAAATGGACCGCTGGACCTTCGCACAGAACATCTGAGGTCAAAGTCACAAACATCGGCTCAATGTCACACACACGATGCATGCACTAGTGTACTCATGAGCCCTAAGTACCTAGGTTCTTTAAAACGGGTAATTAAAGTCTGACTCAGAGAGTTCGAAATATAAATTTTTTTTGTGTATAAGGAAAATCTCACTAAACTAAAGATAGTACCTAAAATGCACAATTCCGAATTTGAGATGACTCGTATTTTTTCCGTGTTTGATCAGTAAACATTTCTGTGTAGTCTTACGACGTCCCATAGGTAAACTGTGTCTAACAAAATTCCGGACATGACTTTTATACAAAGTTGTGATTTCTATATGACGGAATTTGATTTAAGCCTTGCAATTTCACACAGTGATTATTATGGACAAGCATTATGTACGCAAAAAACAGATTTTTTTTGGAAATTGAGGGCGCTCCCTCCAGCAGTAATCTCTGATCGGCCTTTAAAGGACTCCCTATCCTATATGATTTCCTTTACTTGGTCCAGTTGTTCTATGTTTGAAGCTTTGAATCTTGAGTTTAAAAGAATTAAATCTCGAGTACTACTCCTTTTGATACAGTGAAATTGATCCGATTGTAAATTAGCTCAAACCGATTTTTCCGCGTTGTTAAAAGACAAAGTTCATTGCACTCTTTTATTAAAAAAACCTGACTTGCCATTTTTTGAACTTTTATTGGTCCCGTGAGAAAAATAGAAAATTCAAACATTAAGTAGGAGTTAAAGGAAATTCCTCATGAGAATAAAATTGGTAAACGAAAGGGATAATGTTATATTTTTTTCCACTTGTATAAAATTGCTCCATTCTTGTCAATGTGCTGTAATAGGGTGACGCGTTTTGTTATAAAAGAAACCAACTCGCACTCCAGTGATAGCCTAGATGCTCAACATAGCTTAATTTAGGTTTATCACCTTCGACTATCCCTATGGAGACAATCTTGGAATGGTTTGTCTACACTTATGTTCCTAGGGGAATGCCACAACATATGGTTAATGTTACAAATTTTTCCCTTCTTGTTATTTGCATACGGCCAAATCCCATTGGTCATAATTTTTTGTATTGGTGCCAATAGAATGATATTTTTCAAATCAGAGCATCGTCAATATACATTTGTTAATAACATTTGAAGTGCCAATGTAATCTCGTCGGAATTTGAAAGCGTTATCTTAACATATAAATGGAACACATAATTTGAAGAAGTGTCCCATCAATGTCGACATTTTGCAGAGCAAAGGATATGAAAAACCTGAAGGAGCAATGAAATATGATTCATGGAGCCTTTTGCGCGGTGTTCGGAAAAACTAACGCGAAGGTCAAGATTCAATATTTGGTGTTTTGTTATTAGGTACCTTCTCTCCGATCACACAACTTTCCAGGAAATATTTTCATATGTGTTAAATATACATTGCGATACGGAGGGGGTGTCCGAGAATTTTCAAATCGGGACGGCCTGAGGAGCCGAGGGGGAATAAAATAAGGCTGATTTTACATCTTTTAAAGGAATTATGTCAAGATTTTTGTCAAGCTCATGTTGACTTACTTCATAAATTATGTACTCATCACTATTCCCGAAAAATAATACAATTGATGTAAAATTACAAAATAGAGAGGCATTTAATTTTTGCTTTGTTGACATACGACAAAAAACGGGCGGATTTTTTCGCCACGGCTTCATTGATCAAAAGCGCCCAACTCGCGACGTCAAGTGAGTGTCCAACACATCGGTTTACTCGAATTTGTGATTGCCTGACACTGTAATATGATGGATTAACTGAAAGTAATAATAAATTAGAAAAAAATGTTACAGAATGACATATTTTGGTTCATTCGTTGTGTTTTATTATTATTGAAAGTGGCACACTGCGATATGATGGTCACCCGACTAATTATGTGATGGTCACAATTTGACGTCAACCATTTCCTGCGATGTGGATTTGTCGGGTGATCGTTTTCGCGTAACTTATTGGGCGGTAAATTAAGGCAAAATACTCACCAAAATGTGGACAATGTTCACTTTTTTGATTTATATGTAATCTACGTTACTTAGCTTTTCCATCCTACCAAAATTTCCAAATTTCAGAGATCATGACATATTTCCTTTACATCTCAGGGGACCCTCGCGTGCAAACTACCACGCATTAAAACGTATCAATTCTGAACATAATTCCTCCTTTAATTATAGTATCCATGGCCATTATCACATCGATGTCCGGTATTAAGCCATTTTATTTAGGTTAACCCCAAAGCTAGAGAAGTATGTTCAAAAATGGTGAACTTTTAATCAGTGCAACTTTCTCTATTCATTGCAAAAGAATAATAATTTGCAGTAATAGTATGGTTTAAAAACAGCAAAGTTTACATAAAACTTGTTGCCAATCCATTCCATCAAACTGCAGCTCTTTTTGACAAGAAATCTGAATATGCATGTAAATAGGCTAGCCCTGGCTTCTGTCAGACATTTGCGACATACGTGTGTTTTTCAATGGCGCTCTTCAAAAATTTTACGGAGGAGGCTCAAACAGATTGATACTGCTGCCTTTGTTAGCTCAGTCAATGCTCTATTGTTACCATTGCTATCTGGAAATGTGGTACCAGGTAGACAAATACCGGCGATTTCAAACACTAAACTATCACGTGTATACGTGTGCAATCTTTCGAACTATGCCACATTTCCCTCTTTGATAAAATAAGTATTGGCTGTCACTTACGACTTAGTGCATGCGGGTGGCCAACATAAGGTTTCGTTATAAATTGATTTAACATATTACCATATATCTCATCGTTTATTGAAGCAAACTTTAAGATTTCTAGGTTCTCTACAAAAATACAATTGTTATTTTACAACAATTTATTCTAATTTCCACCTGGACCATTTATTTATTCAAAAATTCGTTACTACTGCAACAAGCTGGGATACAAATGTTACTTATTACTTTATGCAATGGTACAAACTACATTGCCACTGGACCTAAAAACAAGCTGTCTTGAAAAACAACCATTTCTGATTCTCTCTCTTGTTTTATGCAGGTTATAAAAATGTTAGGAAAACGAAGACCTGAAAATTAATAGAAAAAAAGTTCATCGCAAGAATCGCAACCCCTGGAGTAGGTCCCTTAATGAAGGAAACTCATTGGTAACCAGAAATCCATTAAAGTATATCAGTAGGTATTAAAAGCGACACCTACATATCGAGTTTCAAGTCCACCACAGTTATCAAGGCCCCTACCTGGAAAAGAGATTTCTTGATTACGACTTACGAAGTGGAGAATCTGTATTCCTAGCAACCTGAATCTATGAATTTCATACGCCCGCGTATACAGCTCTTTTTCCAAGTCAAATTAACTACACGTGAACGCAACGACGATGCCAATTCAATAGCATGCTAACGAGGGGATGCACACAATCGATGGAATCCTGTCATCCCAAGTATTATCGAGGCTTTTGCCCGTAGCTTTTCGAGTGTTTATGTAACTCACGACTAAATTGATAAGTTACATTGCGAAAACTTAAGGGAGTTGACTATATTAAAGTTTGTTACTATGTATTCAAACTGCAGCGTTCATTCAGGGACCTTATGTTATTTTGTGAATTTCTTTCCTTACTGATGGTCTTTTGAAAAAATAGGACCATTTTAATGTAGTTGTACTTGAGGAGGAAATTGATTCCAAAAGCACAAGTATTTAAACAATATGAGGGGTTCTGAAACGATTTTTCACTATGAATTTGAAGAAACGTGCACTGAACATAAAAAATGGATGGACATCGTCGCGGAAGTAATGAAAGGCCTGCCGCCTAAAGCATGTAATTCAAAACATATAGAGTAATACGGTTGCATTTTAATTAAATCGGCTTTGATTATTACATACAATTAAACATTGATCTAATTTTTGAGCAGAAAAAAAGGCTCATGCAATGATGTTAAAAACTTTGTTTACAGTTCAAGACATTTTAAGTAGATACATCAACTTTGGTTCCTTTGATCTAGTTTAAACATGTTATTGGCCTTTGGGGTACGAGCTATTGACTTTTGGAAGCATTCCAATCTGATAATGAAACCAAAAAACTCTGAACACCAATAAGAAAAAAATGTTTAAAATTAAACGCTGGATTTGTTTGTATGCCTTTAGTTTGTTTGTTTGTTCCTCGCTTGTTTGTTTGTTCCTATTTTTGATTTGTTTTGACAAAAGATAGTAAAAAATTCATGATTGCTACCAGGTCTACGATTAATATGATTTGGAAATAAATGTTATTGGTGTATGCTATTTTGATACATACTGCATGTAATACAGGCTCATTTTATTTCGCGTTCAGTACAACCATATGCAGCAGGGCCTCACCCGTCGAAGTTAAAATTGAAAAATTGCCTTTGAAAATATTGCTGAATGACAGGTGCCCTAATAGTAAAGTCGGCTCCTAAGTGTGAGTTACGTGTGTGGTGTGTCTCTGTCCGGGGTGGGTGTGTGTGTGTGTTTGGAGGGTGTGTGTGTGGGTGTGTGTGTGTGTGTGTGGGGGGTGGTGTGTGGGGGGTGTGTGCGTGTGTGTGTGCGTGCGGCTGCTGAAGGGGGGGGCGTGGCGGTGTGATGCCGTATGTGAGTCTTCTTGCCTTCCACATATGTAAACTCAAGCTCAGCACTCGTGGCAACTTAAGGGTACATGTACCTGATAAAAGTCATTGCAATGAGATTGGCACCCGTCGTCAGATTCAAGTGCTATAATCTGCGGAAGTATTTAACGTCGTGAGGGGTGTTCCTTTCACATAATTCATCACACCTCGGTGGGTTAAGAGGTCAAGAGAAGGCCAAAATTGTCTGACAAGTCAAAGCACGTAGAAGTGAAATGCTCCAGCACATATGTTACTGCTAGTCCATTTGAATGAATCTCAAACAAATAGATTGATGAATGAAATATTTGATAAGGGTAATGTTAAAATATAACGGTGTTTAAAAATTGACTATGTATAAAGGCATTTTATGTTTGATACTATTTTAAAATTCACTACATGTATCTTTTATCCATTTCAATTATGGAACGTACACCATCCCACCCACCCCCTTCGCTGAACCGCCCCCTGAACCAAAAGAATTCTCAACAGACCCTATCGCATTATTCATCCCTTCCGCCCTCATCCCCAAACCCCTATCATACCTCTCCCTATAATTTTCCAGTCGGTAACTCAAGACCGCCCCATAAAAATACGTGATTAACAAAATGCACATATAAAAATGTAAATAAACATTCTTTGCTTTTACGCCAAGACCAATCGGGATTTGTTGTATCTAAGTCAACCAGTAAGGATGGGAATTAGCACATGGATAGGAGTAAGTTCCCTTTGGTGCTGCACGCCCTGGTTTAATTCCAAATATTTCGCGTATCCATGATCTAGTGGGTTATGGAACCAGGATCTTAACATCCCCTCCGCAGGACGGATTACCATCGGACCACACCCCCCCCCCGTTTAAATTTGGAAAAATGAACCTGTAATGGATACCGTTATGCAATTGGTCAAATACACAGGCGCCCTAACGAATAAATGCACATCACAGTCAGTTTGAAAAAGAGTAGGGGGATTATCCCTGGCGGTGAACGGACTTACCATGGAAATAAGTGTCCTGAGGCCCATGCGGAGAAACAAGTCAAAGGTGCCTCAAATCGATGAAATTTGCCCAAAGTTTTTGGCTTACGTCCCCCGCCGATGGCACGAGATGCTTCATGGGTTTCTTTGTCCAATGTCAAAGAAATCATAGGGAAAGCGGAATTCAAATTTCTACTAAAATTTCGTGTACAAATTAAATCAGGAGTTTCGGATGGTACCCCAAATAATCTCAACAAGTAGCCCTGGCAGGATCTGAACCCGGGAAAGTCTGCACCAAGACAAAAAATGGACAGTATATATTAACCCCCCCCCTCCGGTATTAATGGACACGCTTCTAGGACGTTTCCGAATGATTCAATTCATTTCACCGTAAAGTATCATCATATTAAGTATGACCACGTATTTATTAAATAGTCCACTTGGTCATCATTCTAAAAAGATAATAGCGGCTGCAGCACCAACCAGTTACGGAGAGGGGTACCGGGGCCGGAATAAATACATTTGGTACATAGATAAAATTAACGTAGGGAGGTGGAGTTATGAAAGACGGGTGATGACAAAATTAAAAGTGGTGGAAATTTGCATACGACGCCATGCATTTTCTAAAGTGGCAGCCATCTTAAAGCAAAAACACTTAAAAAGGACAGTTTGGTCTTAAAAATGTTTTTACGTCAGTAAACCTATCTTAAAAAATATCAAATGTTGCATGTGCCAATATTTTCCACGGTGGCTGACATATTATTGACTGACAATTTTTTTCTTATTAAATAGCCTAGGGAGGTGATTGTGGGGGTCAAATTAAAGATTTTCAGGGTAAAGGAGTCAGTAAAATTAATTGCAAAAAAGTCAGATGAATAGTTAAAAGTATTCGGAAGTGTTCGTACGCAATTATTTTCCAAGTGGGCGACATATAAAGGGACAAAAACCCTTATACATCGTACGATCCAGCACCAAGGATGACGATTTGGTGACAAAACGTGTGTTTGTTTTTAGGTCAAGGATTTTCAACAGCAGATTCTCAAAACTGAGTGTGTCAGGGTGAGTCCTGAGTCATTTACTTCAGGGAAGGTCACATTGCGCACCAAAATAAGACACCTGGACCATCTAAGTATTCACCCCAAAACATTTTCATGGAATTGCATGGGAATTTTGATGTTTAGGCCTGATACCACTTAAAAAAAATATTACTGCTTCTTTCGGATATGTCAAGAGTAAAATGGCCGCGCCGCGCCGGGAATTTCAAACACTTAAAGTGACAGGAGGAGATTTGTTGAGGATACGCGAATTTCTCTCAAATTGCACGTGGATCGCTTTAGACCCAAGGTTCGAAGGTTTATTGGACGAACAAGAAAAAAGAAAACCGCCAAAACTCGTTTTGAACTTTGGCCTGACTACCATAATTGTCCATAGAACACCATGCTTTGAATTTACTGTAGGGCACGACAGAAAGTAATCAAATAATCATCTTATTCACATAAAGACGGGGTATTGGCTTATTTTATTCACTGCAGGGTGATGCAACCATTGGAAGCATTCAAACATATGCAACAACCGGGTTCGAAAAAACTTGGGGCCTTCTTCTGGAAATGTCTCTCATGTCTCTTTAAACGACCATGGTCATGATGTACACTTTTTGGTAGTCAATATTTTGGGGTTTTGTTCAAAGGGACCATAAAGCGCAGTTGTGGACGTTCCAAAGGAGGAGTTTACGAAGATTTGTGTGGTATTAATTATCAAGGCATCTGGCTTAATATATCTTATCACTTTGCCACATTTACCTGACCATCGCTTGTAACTCTAACACTCTTGGGTACTTGTATTAAAAATATCAGACTATCTTGGAAAAACAGTGACATATTGTTCTATGGACCTCCCATTTTTCTGATAAAATTTAAAAAATATTATTTCTCAATTTATTTGAGGAAAATTTCTCACGGGGAGAAAAAGCCACTGGTTTACTTAAAAGGGGAAGAAAAGGGGATTCCCTTAGAGTGTTTTGCTAACTTGCACATGTTTGGATTGCACAATAAGTGAAGTGGGGAATTCCCAAGATTGAACATAGTAACTGAGTCAGCTTGTTTTATGCTTAAAAGATCAAAACATTGCGCCGAACCTAGGGAAATCCCCCACAGAGTTATATATTTGAAGTGATGTAATTTTAGATTGTGAAATCTGATTTGATGGTTGCAAGGTCCTGTTATGCATGAGGATGATGTAAGGATTATTGTTCGAAGGGGAATCTAGCTTTGTGAAGTCAATATTATAATAGAAGAATGAGTAAGGAACTCTCTGCCAGCATCCAATACTAACAAGTAGCTAGAAAGATAGCTAGTTTTACTCGGCATTAAGGAGAAGGGAAATCAAGTGCCTAGTGCCAGGATATATAATTCCATGTGAGCAGAGTTGCGTGTTGTATTTATTCTGTCGTCTTTGAAGCCAAAAGTTCCGGGAATCAAAATAAGATTCCAGCAAATTGTGACAGATAGAAATCCTGGTGATTATCTTGGACTGCTATATGTGGATTTACTATCGTCGAGGGACTTAATTTAACCTTGTCGTCTTGAAAGGCTGGACAAAAGATTACTTCAGGACTGAGGAAATTCCAATGGATTATTACCTGAGGGATGTATTAAAAACTGTGACTTGCATGACTGGCATTTTGGATTCTCGCTGTGGGGACATATCAGGTTGACTGCCGCTGATTTTGGGACACTAGGTATCAAAAGTGTTAATCTGTGTAATTGTGAAATTTGATTTTTATGTAATTTGGTTGGGAAATACCAAATTCTTGAACCAAATCAAGGTAAAGATCATTAAAACGGTTTATTATATAAAATTTCGATCACTTGTGCACACGGCTATTTATGGTGTTTGCAAGGTTATTTTGAACTTAGGCTGTCCAGAGACGTCATAACAGAATTTGGGGGCTCGTCCTTGGAAATTGAATTGAGATAAATTTGAGCCTTTTGTTCAGAATTTACACATTGAAAATTGTGTGATAATAGTGTAAACATTGTTGCCAATTTTAGCATACAAAAGTTTGTGTATTACATGAAGTACTTTGTAGTTTGGTTCAAGTCACTATCGATGTTGTAGAGTACAGCCACAATGGCGTTTGATCCAGAAGTGTTCATAGGGGGGGGGGGGGGGGGCAAATAAAACTGGGAGAGTTTGATGAGCTGTAAAGGCCTGAGTTAATGAAACTATACCAAGCATTTCGGACTTTGAGGCAAAACATGGCCATGAGAAACAAGTCATCAAAATGAATAAGTTGATTGAAACGTTAGTCCATGAAAGATGTTGGGATGCTTTTATTTGGATAAGATTAAGGAAGTTCAGGAACAGGGCAACATGATGCAGTAAATTAAAGAGATTGAAATGGCCATGAAACACAAGGAAAATTGCAAATTGAATTGGGAAAAAAGAGAAATTGCAAATGCAAAAAGAAAAAGCAACAAAAAGCAAGGGAAAATGCAACACAAAAGAAAAGGAATTGCAAATGACAAATGAAAATAAGACAAAAGAGATGGGATTGCAAAGTGAAAAAGAAAGGAATGGAAATAGAAAAATTACAGAATGAGATAAAACAAAAAGAAAGAGCTTGAAGCCAATAGAGTTAGAAAAAATTTGAAACAACAGGCTAGCTCCATCAAACTCTTCCAAGCCCTCTGGATTTGCTGCTCGAAAAAAATTCGCCTGGTTCAAAATTTCAGGAACAAGAAGTAGACAACTACTTCTACACTTTGTAGAAAGAAAAATTGGTTAATAGCTTGAAATGCCCAAGGAATCTTGGACTTGTTGTACAGTCAGGTTCATGGTTAAAGCCCGAGAAATATATTCGGCGATGTCATTAGACAGATGTGTGATTATGACGAGGTTAAGCAGGCAGTGCTCTCAAAGCATATGAATTGGTGCCAGAGGCATTATAGACAAAAATTCAGGTCTTGTCAGAAAAGGATGACCAGACCCATGTTGAATTTGCCAGTTTGGAAAGGAACAAATGTTTGATTTCGCTGGCTTCTCTCAAAAGGAAGTGGCAAAAATTTTGGTTTCAACTTAGGGAGTTGCTGTTAGTTGAAAGGTTCAACAGTGTCTACATCCAGCTATGCAAAAACACATCGGTGAAAAAACAACACTTGACAGTTTGCGGAACGCAGGCCGTACGTAAAGGCCGGACGCTTATGCATGACCACACCTTAAGTTTCTCGTCGGCTAGCCCAAGAATTTCCTCGGTACAACACATACAACAATAAGTTCGGGTTCTCCCCAACACGCGTCTCATGGGAGACTCAGGAGGGGAAAATCCCAGTCAGGTTCCATGAAAAGGGGAGTAAGAAAATAATGGTGCTAATCAAAAACATGGGATGGGACCCACAATCACAGTTCACATGCAATTACTGTAAAAAGCCAGGACAACAAGGTCACGGTTGTGGGAGATACATGGCTATCCACCCAAAATGAGGAAAGCCAAAGTGAGTCAAAACCAAGAGGTTGTGCAGTTTACTTTGAGGTCAAAAGGTCATTCTCTGTCAGAAGCAAGAAATCCCACAAAAGGGAATTGACACAGAAAAAGTAAGGGATGACTTTAAGCCTTTTGTTTGGAGGGGAGTGGTGTCACGTCTAGTTGATAGTTTAGGTCCAAAACCCATTCGAATCATGCGGGACACGTGCTTCGCGCGGCAGTCCATGTATATTGAAAGATGCACTTCCATTTGATATTGAGCGTTCCACCGGAACTAGTGCATTGATTCAGGGGATAGGATTATGGATTGTATTAGATCCTCTTCACAAAAATGAATTTGAAATCAAGACTTGGTTTTCTGGAACGTCACATTGGTGTTAGACAAGAACTCCCAGTAAAACGGGTATCATGTTGTTAGGGAATGAGTTGGCAGGGGGGAAAAGTACACTCCAGAAGATCCCCTGTTTCCCAGGTGCCCGTACAGTGGATAAATTTGATGAGGAAAAGGACATTTCCCAGCTGTGCAGTAACGGTCAATGACCAGAAAAGCTCACCGGAAAACAGTGAGCAGGTGATGAGTCAAAATACTCACACATATAGGAGAGCGTCGAGGATGACTTGGTACAAATTTAGAGGATACTTTCTCTCAAAATTAGAGGGAATTGGAGTCATCTTCCCTCTTCAGGGGAGACCTAAATTACCTGTTAGGAAAGTCCAGCCCTCTGAGCACAAACAAAGTGACAGCTGGTAAACAATGAAATCCAGCCGCTGAGCATGATTAGTTTTTTTTTTGAGTAGGGACTGTAAAGGAGACCCTTTAAGCCATGACAGCTGGTAAATGAGCAGCACAAAGACCCGGCACTGAGGAAGTTAGGTGAGAGGCCATTGTCGCAACAGGAAGCCGAGCAAATTCCTGTATGTTTTACAAGCAAAATGGCGTCCTCATGAGAAAATGGCGGCCACCCGATGCCACTGTAGAATGGAAGGAAGGTTGTGCATCAAATGTAGTGCCAAAAGTATACCACTGGGACGTGATAGGCCTTAGCCCATGATTAGTCCCATGGCAGGACACTTAGGTGTGAGCAAAAACACATGACAGAATTAAGTTAAGAGTCATTTTTGGTGGCATACAATAAGAAAAGACTTGTGTCTGAGTATTGTAAGACTTGTCACACCGTGTCAAATGGTGGGCAAGCCTAATCAGAAAAAATTCCTACGGCTCCCTTGCAACAATACCCGCATTTGATTGAGCCATTAGTAGGGTGTTAATAGATGCGTAGGACCACTTCAAAGACCAAGGCAGGAAATCAGTATTTATGACCTTCATGTGTGCTTCCACAAGATTCCTGAGGCTATACCCTTGAGAAGTATTAGGGCACAAAGTATTGCGAAAGCTCTAACAAAGTTTTCCACCCTAGTGGGCCTTCCAAAATCAATCAGTCTGATCAATGATCAAATTTCATGTCAGTTTATTCCAACAAGTCATTGGACCAGTTGGGAATTTTCAGTACAGTTCTTCAGCATACAACCCAGAATCCCAGGGGGCCCTAGAAAGGTACCGCCAAACATGAAAAAATGATCAAAACCTATTGTTTGAATTTGAGAGGGATTGGGATGAGGGAGTTCATCTCCTGTTATGTGCTGTCATAACCCCATTACATAGATGTTAGGGGCTCCCGAGCCTTGTAAAGAAACCCAATTTTTCCTTATTAGGGTGAACAATCAAGTTGCAACATATCAGGAATGAGGTGAAATACAAGTTAGACAATGGAATAGTAGAGCCAAGCATAGTGATTGGAGTTCCCCATGTATTCTGGTTCCGAAACCTGATGGTTCATCCGTTTTGTAACAGATTTTCGAAAAGTCAACCTCTGCTTCAAAACCGACTCATATCCGATCCCACGGATGATGATGCTAGATAGAGTTAGAAAGGCCAAATTGTTATCAAATTTTGATTGTTGAAGGGGGTATTGGCAAGTTCCCCTCACTGACCCGTGCCAAAGAAATTTCAGCCTTTTGTACGCCCGTTGGCCTATACCAATCAACGAAGCATTTGGTCTCAAAAATGCTGCCGCAACATTTCAGAGATTAGTGAACAGAGTAGAGTAGTTGCAGATAGAAAATTGTGAGCCTATGTCGAGATATCCTTGTGTACAGTTGTTGAAACATGGGAAGAAACACATGAGACAGCTCCATCCGTTATTTGAGAAATTATCTCAGGCAGTTTTAACTGTGATATGGTTGAAAAGTGGAATTTTGCCAGGCAAATGTCACATACTTAGGCATTATTGTAGGGGAGACAAGGGCAAATTGGCCAATCACTGCAAACGTTGATGAAGCAATTGAGAGAAATTCCCCACATCACAAAGCAAAAGAGATCTCATGAGGATTCTTAGTATGGTCGGGTATTTACAGAAAATACTGTCCAAATTTCTCAGAAAATGCGTGTCCGATGACCAACCTTCGAGGAAAAACGAGGCAATTTGTCTGGTCAGAAGCACTGCTCCAAAAAAGCGTTTGCGACAATCAAAGGTCAATTTTGATGAAATGCGCCCGGTTTTGATTTGCGACAGACTTTCGAAACAAATTCAAGTTGGCCCAGTTGCTGCCAGTGATGTAGGCTGGGGTGGAGTTCTCATGCAAGCAAGATGAAAATGATGAGATCATCCTGTATGCTATTTCTCAAAGAAGTTTGACAACATCAGAGAACAAACTACTCAACAAGTGAGAAAGAATGTCTTGCATTGCTACGGTCATTGCAAAAATTTGAAGTGTACTGAGTACAAAAGGGACACCCAGTTCTCGTTGTACACGGATCACAATTCGTTAACTTCAATCCACAAGCTGAAAAAACAGAAATCAGAGGAATTGGTCAGGTGGAGTTTAACTCAAAAAGAATACAATCTGGACATAAGACATCAAGAAAAGATTAATTCTTGGCCAGATGCCTGTCCGACCCTGCCTAAATTGTTCAGGAAATTTGATATTACAACTTATGTAATATAGACTGATATGAAGGCAGCAATGCAAGAAACATTATAATAAAAAGTGTAAAATTGGCACGTCTGTAAACTGATATAAAAGTAACACAAAATGGTTTAATTAAAGGTTAAAGCCCGATTTTGGAAAATTTTCATTTCATTCAAATTTTCTTTTTAAGGGGGAGGAATGTTATATGGCCTCCATTTTTCTGATTAAACTTTTTAAAACTATTATTTTCTCAATTTTAGTGAGAAAAGATTTTCTCACGGGGAAAAGCACTTTGTTACTATAAAAGGAGGAAAAGGGGATGCCCTTAGAGTTGTTTCTGCTAACTTGCACGTGTTTAGATTTGACACAATGGGAAGTGGGGAATCCCCAAGATGTAAACTTAGTAAACTGAGTCAGCTTGTTTATGCTTTAAAAGATCAAAACATTGCAGACCTAGGTAATTCCCCCCACAGGTAATATGTGAAGTGTGTTAATTTAGGATTGTGAAATCTGATTTGATGGCAAGGTCATGTTTATGCATGAGGGATGTAATGATGATTGTTAGAAAGGGGAATCTACTTGTGAAGTCAATATATAATAGAGATGAGTAAGTGGACTCTCTGCCAGCATCCACTACTAAACAAGTAGCTAGAAAGATAGCTAGTTTTACTTGCAATAAGGAGCAGACATCAAGTTCCTAGTGCCAGGAGGGATATATAATTCAATGTGAGCAGAGTGCTGGAATTATTTACTGTCGTCTTTGAAGCAAAAAGATGCTGGGAATCAAAATAAAGATTCCAAATTGTGGACAGATAGAAATCGTGGTGATGATTTGGACTGATATTACTGTGGATTTACTATCGTCGGGGACTTAATTTAACCTTCTCGTCTTGAACTGCTGGACAAAAGTACCTTCAGGACGAGAAGATTCCAATGGATTATACCTGAGGATTTATAACTGTGATTGCATAATGTCATTTTTGGATTCTTCGCTGTGGGGACATATCATTGGTGAACTGCAACGCGCTTTTGGACACTAGGTATCAAAGTGTTAAATTCTGTGTAATTGTGTGAAATTTTGATTTTTTTTTAGGGATTTTGTTTTGGAAATACCAAATCTGGAACCAAATCAAGTAAAGACATTAAAACCTGTTTTTTATATAAAATTGAGATCACTTGTGCACACGGCTCTTGATTTGTGTTGAAAGGTATGTTCTGACCTTAGGCGTCCACGGGGACGTCATAACAATATGAACTAAACATCACTTTTTATTCATCTTACAGTTTTGAAAAAAAGTTTATCGAGTCCTTGACTCAGAAAAAACAATTATTTATGACACCCGAAGTCATCTTCCATAGGTTATACTGACCGAGTATAGTTCCCAGGCCGGTTATAATCCCACCCCAGTTTCGAAAGAATCTGAAAAATAGTAAGAAGAAAATCTATTATAATCCCATCATTAGGTTTTTTGTGTGGAGACAATAGAGTACATGCAGTTTGTGGATAGTCATTTACTTTTTTGGAAGTATTTCCTTGTGTGTGATTTTCTTTACCAGATTAATTAGGTTCTTGTACAGGTCTTCTGTTGATCACACACCTCATTTGACACTTGAAGATATCTGGAATAAATTTAACTTTGAAGGGCTGAAATGTTGATGCTCGTGTGTTTCATGTTAGGGTGGAGATCCCATTATAATCCCATCCCCTAAATTCAAGCTAATTTCAGGTTAAAAACAGGTGGGACTATACTAGGGCCAGTACAGTAATAAGAAATACACGGTTTTCTTAGATGAGATGTCGGCCATCTTGAAAAATCGCCTTGTATATAAAATGTAATGACTTAAACAATTATTTTAATTGTGCATTGAACCTCTTCACCTGGACAACATACATTTCGACACTTATTCGCTATACTAGCACTATTACCTTTAAAATGGCGGCCATTTTGGAAAATGATGATTTATGTAAATTGCCATCACTTTTAATTTTGTCATCACGTATTTTCATGAACTACACAACCCAATGATCGATTTTAGCTATGATTGCAAATGTTAATATTCCGGCCCGGTTGGTAGAAATCTAAGGCCCTTTTTCACCTCATGCTGCAGCACTATAAAATAACTGCACACTCACTAACTGCTTAAATAACATACATCTAATTGCGTCTATTGCAGGAAAACCTTAATACAAAAGACTTCAACCATTTTGAATGATCAAATAGAGTATCTCCAAGGCAAATAAAATAATCATTACCAAACAGTTCAACAGGCACCCAATTTCGTTGCAATATTGTGAATGCGAACTGTTTAACTTTATAAATAAGTAACCAAAACATTTAGGTAATAAATATTACACGATAAACTGTGTCCTCGCCTAAATTTATTCCAAGTGAAAGAGACCGAAAAATTCGACTTCTGACCGGACCTACTTTGGAACACTATCCACTATAAATTGCTCTATATAATGTGGGTTCATATAGAACACAGTCAATCTGATAAACAAGAGCAGTAGAAATTGGTGAACCCGTAACAGAAATTCTTAGCTGGCTCTAATGGAAGAAAACAGCGCACCTGTTGTTATGTAGGGAGTTTGCCCGCGGAGTTTGTGTAACAGGCAATTTCAGTCTAATTAAAATAACGTAATTTTTGTTCCTACTGCGATATATTTACCCCAAATTAGAGCCACCATCACTTTTATTTTCCACCACACTCACACTTACATACACATCACGAGTAATCCAGTAATATTCCAGTCATTTTCCCTATTTTTATATTAATTTTTTCTATTCAATCTATTTAATACTATGTAGGAGCGAAGGCATCAGATAAAATCATATTAAACCCGCACGAAGCCGTATAGGACCAAATTTAAAAATGGCTTTCCAACCATAATAAAATGAATTCAATATAGCCTGCTCTCAGAATAAATTTTTTCTCCATGCGTCTGCCTAACGAAAATATTGCGTCTACAGATTTATCCTTACACTCAACGGTCCTAAGGGAAGTGATGAGCATGGATTCCTGAATTGAATTGCCTGGAACACAGCTGAACGGATAGTTTTAAATTCCCGAAAAGACATGACTATCAAAAAGTAATCTAAGAGGGAAGGCGCCGTGATCGGTATAGTCGATAGGAGTCGACAATAGAATGGAAACAACTATGGGGAAGCCTGATACGGCACCTAATTCCAGATTTCACTGAATAAAGAAGGTAGACTGTACTCGTGACTGGCACCCAGGAGTGCAATGGTTTTGGGGTGATAAATTATAATAGGGCTGTGTGATATTAGATTGTAATTGTTGGGCGCATGGCTACAGAGCGCATAGCTCTGTCATGGCGCGTCTGTTTCAAGGGTATATCTGTTTGATCGAGATCCTTTTTGCAGGGGGAATTTCTGGAGTTTTGAGTTATCCACAGGTGTTAATTTAACAGAAGCAGATGATTGAACTTCATATTTTTTCTACTTATCATGATATTACTAAGATCTTTTGAACAAAGGTTTAAGAGATGATTTTTTTATGTCACTGGAAAAAAAACACGAGACTGCCCCATAGTAAATGCATGTAGCAGTTGTTTCAGCAAATTACCGTTTGGAAAACCCTCCCCAATGCCCAAATAGCAGATCGTGTCTACCCTCACTTTCAGAACCACGTGTATAGTCCCACATCTTGATCGATTACGCTGGACAACAGAGATTACGAAATGCTTGCTGCTTTGCCGTATTAGTTATAAACGGTAACGAGATGAGCTTTGGTGTACGTGTCAGGTCCAGGTCCCTTGTCGGTCTCAGATATCAGTTTGCTCTTCGGGGCGACCGAATAGATCCATCCAACTATGTTAACTCAAGGTCTGTACATGACCCTCGCTGCCCAAAGTGCTATTATTTTTTCCAAAAGACACGGTGTATTATTCGAAACATTACACAAGTTTACCTTTCCCTACTGATTCAAAACCGACGTACAATGACGATAATCGGTCGTTTTTTCCAATGTAAGGCGACGTACGTTATTTTTACCTGAATTGGCCCCCGAAGCAAAATAATCAACCAATCAATGCGTGACTCGCAAATCTTTATTTTCCAAAATTGGCTGTTATTCCCTATAAAATTCCCGTTTTACAGATTCAACATCTGTATATTGTTCTTTAATAATTAATATTCATTTCCCCGCATGATGTGAAAAGATGGGTCCATAATTCTACATACTGAAATCGTCAGCCGGCCGAAATACCCTTACGTGGACTGAATGCAGACGGATCCCCGTGTTAGTTTTTAGCAAGCTACAGCCACTTGCGCGCGGCTTGCGGGGGGTATTCTTCAAGCAAAAAACGGGGGGAGCTGATCGCGTACGTTCCTAAGTGGGTTTTTCCAAAGCAAATACACGGGACCTGTTGTTATGGTAGATAATAACCATTCAATGTTTAGCGAAATGTATCCTCCACTTCGCGTCCGCGATATCACGGCTGCGATGGAACTTGACCCCGATTTGTTTAATTGCCTCGGCGAAAGAATTTCTATCGCGCGATGGATTTTGAGCCTTCGCGAGAGTTGAATTTTGTTCAACTCATCTGCTATAATCGCGGCGCGAAATTCTCTGATTGGCTGTTCTGGAATCCAAGGTCGGGCGATGACCTCATTAAAACCAAGCTGAACCTGCTCTTAAAAAATCTCCCTATCAGCCGATAATCAACAACAATACTCATCCCAATGAAGTTACACATTAAATGGACAATTATTACTATGGATGTAGTGCGAACAACTAGTATGATCCCATATGAGGCATGGCATGATTATTTTTAAGGATATCGTAACAGATGTTTTGGCGGGTAGTGCGAAATATTTTGTTACCCACCCGATTCTACTCTGAGCTCCGCATCCTACAGGTGGCATGCATGGCCAACCGTGTAACCAATGTAGGTACTACCATGGATATCATTCAACTGGCATTAACAATGATAAAAAGTCATGCAACATCCTTGAAGTGTGCGAACTTAAATGTAAAACAATAAAAAATAGCCAGAACATGTAGGCCTACAGTTTGATCACACAGGGATGGATAACAAATTAATATAAACTTTGACCTAGTATCATAAATAATATCGCTCGTCTATTCTAGTTTGCGGATCTCATTCGGGAAATCCAGAGCTTTATCGTCAAAATACGGAACGGTATGTAGATAATTCTCTAAATTTGGTATGAAAAATGCCAAACTGGCACATTTAGTTTCAATAAAACACTACAGCAAACAACTTCCGCGAGATGGAGACATTTGTCGCTCCGGAGTATACAGACTTTATCGAGCGGTTATTGCGATGTAAAATTGCATAGCAGCATCGCGCGAGGAAGCGATAGTGGAGTATAATCGGCGCTGTGTAGTCTTTGAAGAACAGACCCAAGGTGCAAAGTTGAAAATGGATCAAGATCTGTAACCTTTCAAAACATTTGACCTCTTGATGATATGTGACCTTGTATGACCTTCATTTTTGATTTTTTACAGGTTAACCTGGCAACAAGAACGCAGATTTTCTTCACCAAGCTTCAGCTGAATTATTACAAATTTGAATAATTATGCAAATGCGCTCATTACCATTACGAACATGCAAATGATGTGAAGTGGAGAGAGTCAAAATGTTCTATCATGTATCAAGCATGCGTACAAGAGTAACACGGACACACAGACGCAGACAGTCCTACCAATCCCAATGTACCGATGTAGGGGCATACCCAACAAAGAGACAAAAGCATCAGTCAATTTACCTGATCAATAACAGATGTGTGTCTAGATAAAGATGTTCAATCTTAAAGGGGTTATGCAAAGATTTGAAATGACAGCTTAAATGACAGCATAATTGTATCCAACATAAACCTATTCTAGCAAAAGCGTCCCACTTTTTTACCCAAAAAAACAGCTAAAATAAACAGACAGAGGTACTACTTCATCTCTATGGCAAAATAGTGGCGAAGCTTATTATTTAATTTGTCAAAGAAATTCAATAAAGTTCCTTCACTTCACTGACTGTGTTTATACTATCATTTCCTTTGAAAGAGCACTGAAAATATTGCCTGTAAAACTGCGGCTAGCTATGATCGTGTGATGGTATCCATTCTTACCGGTACAAATATTTCTGGATTCAGACACAGGTGCATGTATTGTATTCCTGCAATTCGGAGACAGCTGTATGTATTATAGCCCTGCAATGCAAAGACAGGGTGCATGTAACGTAGTTATGCTGTTTCAGGAACAAGTGCACGTATTGCAGTCTTGACATTTATAGACGTTTGTATGTATTGTAGTCCTGCAATTCAAAGACGGGTGCATGTATTTTAGTCCTGTATTTGCAGTTCAGGAACAGGTGCATATATTGTATTCCTGCAATTCGGAGATAAGTGCATGTATTGTTTTTTGCAATTCGGAGACAGCTGTATGTATTATAGCCCTGCAATGCAAAGACAGGGTGCATGTAACGTAGTTATGCTGTTTCAGGAACAAGTGCACGTATTGCAGTCTTGACATTTATAGACGTTTGTATGTATTGTAGTCCTAAAATACGGAGACAGGTGCTTTATTGTATTCTGCAATTCGGATATCAGGTGCATGTATTGTATTCCTGCAATTCGGAGACAGCTGTATGTATTATAGCCCTGCAATGCAAAGACAGGGTGCATGTAACGTAGTTATGCTGTTTCAGGAACAAGTGCACGTATTGCAGTCTTGACATTTAGAGACGTTTGCATGTATTGTAATCCTACAATATAGAGACAGGCGCATGTATTGTATTCCTGCAATTCGGAGACAGGTGCATGTATTGTATTCCTGCAATTCAGAGACAGGTGCATGTATTGTATTCCTGCAATTCAGAGACAGGTGCATGTATTGTATTCCTGCAATTCGGAGACAGCTGTATGTATTATAGCCCTGCAATGCAAAGACAGGGTGCATGTAACGTAGTTATGCTGTTTCAGGAACAAGTGCACGTATTGCAGTCTTGACATATAGAGACGTTTGCATGTATTGTAATTCGCTACAGAGACAAGCGCATTAGTGTATTCCCTGCCTGTATTGTAGTCCTGTAATTCAGCGTCAGGATATTGTAGTGCTGCAGTTCAGGATCAGGTGCAAGTATTGTATTCCTGCAATTCAGAGACAGGTGCATGTATTGTATTCCTGCAATTCAGAGACAGGTGCGTGTATTGTCCTGTAGTTCAGAAACATCAGGTACATGTACTCTGGTATGTCGGTGCAATTCAGAAACAGGTACATGCTTGTAGTTCTAAGTACAGGGACAGGTGTGCACATGTGTTTTTTCCTGGGCAAACGTAATTTCTTGCCCCACAAACGGCCATTTGCAACCAGGTGCAATAGGCAACCATGGCGTGTGGCTAACATGCATGATACAATAAATTCCAGAAAAGCACAAGTTGTTACAGGTGATCTTTATTGTTTCTTGGTTCTTTCTAACAGCTAAACAATGAAGATTTTATGCAAATTGCCAAACAAGAGGTTGAATTATCGAAACAAAGTAGATGGTAATGGGCATTTATCTTTTGTCATTTGTGGCACTACAGCCTTCTCTGAATGTTAAATATTCATTAACTCACAATTTGGCAAGGTAATCTTTTTATATTATTTAGAGGAGACGAATCAGAATCAGTAATCCGCCAAAGTTAAAAACTTCATCTTTATATTTTTCAAAATACACCAAATATACAAACAATAACCAACTTTATCTGATGTAATCTACTTCAGGAAAATAAAATGCGTTAAATAGCACTGCCTGATTCACACAGGTACAAAAAAGTTGCCACACTTGATACAATTTATTTATGCTCACAACTGAGATTGAAATTGGGCAAATCCCTGTAAATTAGAAAGCAGATGTCTTAAGAGGGAAGGGGGTTTCTCCCCAATGCCAAATGGCAACAATGTTTTTTCTTGATTGTGCCGCAAAAAACATCGCAGTGTGATGAGAAAGAGGCATTACAAAGGATTAAACAAAATATTTATTGTAATCTCTGGTACTGGGATGATTAATTATTGATGATTGATTGAAATTAAAATAAAGACCATTAAGAAAATTTAATAATATTGCCTTTCACCTTTGGTTTGAGGAAATACTATTCGTGTCGCACTTTGCTCCGTTAATAGATGGCTGAAATATTCTCTAAGAAATATCCATTCGAATCACGGATTGACAGCTCTACCGATTGTAAACATATAAATAAGTTAATGGCGAGGTAATGTTCCTTCTATGATACAACGATTTTACTACTGAATGGAATGTTACGCGGACGTACCTGATTAACTGATGTTCAGCGTTCTTTTTGTTAAAGTTGTCAACATTCATGAGGTCAAAGCTTGGTAGCCCTTAAATATGCAATATTTATGGATTTTATATGAAATAATTGTGTAATTTTAGGCCCCTACAAAAAGTACAGAAAGTATCAATCGATTATGCAATGCCGGGGGGGGGGTACCATGTATTATGGTCAGGGACACCGCTGTTCCCAAAAAACTGAGGACCCGCGAAAGCCATTTACGTTAATTTGAAGATGGCCTGCTATTGATACGCCTGATACTCTATTGTATCCCTGGAATACACGTGCACTACACAATGAGCTGACCTACCACGGGTCAGCTCTTTGTGCATTCCAGGGTGGTAATGTCAGTAATGCGTGTGAGTGTGTATTTCAATGGTTTATAACAATTCAATGTGTAGTCATATTATAGGGTCCACCTTTCAAATTGAGTAGTAAATGACCTATCAGGTCTTAGGGTTGTGTAACTCGAGTGGTTACTCGACCAGAATAGTGGTTTAAAATGTAAAACGCTTTCTTTAATCGTTTAATTTTACACTTTGTTAGGATAACTAAAAACAATGTAGCTAAATAATATCAATCTGTCATATTAAAATACAGTTAGACGTAGACCTAGGGTAAGAGTCAATTGAAAATGCTCCAGAAAATAGTGGGTCTTTAGCAATCTGCCGGACTGCAGGTTTTTAGCATCATATCAATTCCCGCCAGAAATGTTAACAGTTTTGTACATATAAATATAAAGACGCTGGAGACTTTACTATTGAATTCAGAATGCGCTGTTAACAAATTTATCGGACAGTTCATCCACTGAGACTTACGATAGTTGGGATTTTACGTATTTCGCTTACTGAAAATATTTCGGGTTTGCTAAAAAAAGTTAGTCGTCAAAATGATCTAGTAGTGATTGCGCATCACATTCTAAATGTGTTTGAACCCTGAAATATTCTACATGTAGCGCATTGACAATTATCTTAAAATTCTTTTTATGATGGCCTAACCTCTGTTTACATAAGCAAATGTTCTTGGGTCTACTTTGAGCAAATTGCACGTCGGGCAAAAATTATCCGCAATTGCACAAGTGTGTGTAATTAATTGGTTCAATATTTAGTACTTTTCACTCACAAAACTTCTTCCTCCAACAAAACTAATCCGGTATATAGTTACAGAATTTGTTGCTTCGGTTGACTAGTATTGCGGTAGGTGTTCTTTATTTTAAATCCTTTATGGTAAGGGGGACCTTTAATGAAAATGACATTTTACGTAGACCAGAATTCATATAGTCTTTTATTACATGTGATGAGAGTTCAGTTGAAGGGGAAAATAGGGTCAAAGGTAATCTCATTTTGCATATCATGGCGGGCCATGTTGCTTTTCAGAAACTCTGGTTAGCGTGTTTTACAATACCTAAACAAGCTTGGTTTCTATTTTCAAAATATTTTAGTCTGCAATATCGTCTACAAACGGGCGTAATACAGCCGAATTTTTAATTTGTTCGTGTTAAGTGCTTAAATTTTGAACAAAATCCTGACCATGGGCCCTCTGAATGTAAAAAAAAGCCTCAGTTTGATTAATATTTTTGTAAAAACTGGAGCAAAATTTAAAAAAGGGGCTCCGTTAGGACCTTTTCTAGGTATTTCAAAAAACAAAGAGGTATTTTAATTGCTTTTCAAGAGGCCATTTATCATTTAGGGGTGGCTTGTAAACTGAACCGTCGGTTGACTTCGGTTCATAGTGGTGTACCGTGTTTGGAACAATGGAAACCTGTTCGAACCTGGAATAACGGGCGGAACCGGAAATAACCGGCGGTTGAGTTATGAAGCCAACACTTTACTGCTCATGCAGGTGAACAAATTTCAGGTGTTATAAGCAATTCTAGACGTGAAGAGCCATTGTTAGGGGTCGGCTTCAAACCTCAACCGTCAGTTGGCTTGCGGTTCGTGGCGGTGTAACCGTGTTTAGTTGTTTGGAACAATGGAACCTGTTCGAACCTGGAAGAACCGGCGAAACGACAAGCAACGGTGGTGCGCGTTGAAGTCACCCCTTATGCTCTATTCATCACCTTCAAATTCTGTGTTCTATAAGTGTGCTTCTAAAATAACCTTAATTAAAACTAGCTAACTCGAAACTTTGATTTTATGAGGTAAATTCAATTTGGGTAATGCGGTGCATCTTTACATTCAGTGGAATATCCTCAAATGGGGGGTGGGGGGCTGGGGACATTCTCAATCATGCCGATATCTTAAAATCATTAGTGATATCCTCAAATCATTGTGGATATCCTCAAAGCGCTTTGTTTCTGAGATGCCCAGATATCTTTCCTATCTTGACATTTTCTTTTCCATTTCTGTGTAATTAGATGGTAAAGATTGATGGTCATGTCACCTTCTCATAAATGGCCAAATAGCCTCCAGTGAGTGTTAACTTGAACGATATTAGTGGTTTCTGGAAAGTTTTACAGACCTCTGCAGGCGTAGGTTGTAGGGTCATGCAGGGACAATAAATAAGAAACGAATGATGCGTCGATCCCGAGACTAAGAAAGATTGTTGTTTGGTTCCAGTCATGGGCTAGACAAACATTGGGAAAAAAAAAACCCCAAATATACAATGTACACGGCTTAAGGTTTTCTGATTGGTAAAACCACTTTTATTTTGAGAGTACTGCAGCGAAGCGAAAGAGCCCAAGCTAGATTTAGACAACACTCATAATTTAGCTGAAAATGAAAATATGGAAAAATGGATTGGATTGCAATAACGCAAATTGGGTTTGGGATTATGTGATGTAAGAGGATAGGCTTTTATCATCCGAAAAACGGGGGATCTTTGTCTAGTGAATCATACAATGAATGTTCGTAAGCAATAAGTTATATACCCCCTCTTTCAAAATTAGGTTTGGCCTAATTTGTCATTAGATATGGATTTATTCTACCTAAGGGGATGAATAGCTTCTGCATTAAAACGACTTACATTGGATTGAAACGGGTTTAGTCTATGCACACCCACCTCCCGATACTAAATACGTAATTAAATTGCGGGAATTCCCCGATATTTAAAGGACATTTCTTAAAAATATCTTTGGGAAAATGGTATTCGCAATTTCATTTTGATCCGATCTGCGTTTTGGGTATATGAGCAAATGCTTGAATCACAACATTCTATGGACCACTGCATTCGTAACAGTGCCCTGATTTTTATTATTAATATTATTATTAGGTTATTTGAAAGGGTTAAATTAGGGATACGGGACATTCAGAAAAAGGCGCCGTCGATTATTTTTTCCGAACCCATGTTTTTTTTTTTCATATTGACATGCTTACCAATATATTAGATCACAATGAAGGGAATAAGCTAAATAAAATTACTGCGTTGGAATCTAATAAGATCATTAAGATGTTTAATTTGGCATTTCTCTGTGCACGAGGATAATCAAAGCATGCTTTTCTATGGGGACGATTTTAACGATAGCAGGTAAGTTCAAAACATCTTCTTGTTCTTGTTGACCAATAACCTTCGAAACGTCACGGTAGTGAATTCCTTCGTGTCCCTGATTAAGGAATCAATTGACTTTACATTTTTGCCACGTTATAACATTCAAAACAAAGGGAGAAAATTATCCAGAAGAATTGGGATGAAGGATTTATGTTCAATTGGCAAGCATTATGGGTATTGCCTTTCATTGTTTGTCGCGCATGCATTGACTCAAACACGCCATAAGAAATTCGCCTTATAGTGCTGAACAACCCTCAAGAGAATATTTCAGGGTTAGTCTGCCATCTGTTGTGATTTGCGAATTACGTTTAAGCGAATCTTGGAAAAATCGGCACATATGCGTGCATTAATCGGATAAGCTTAGTTGAACTAGACCCTATAACCCCGTCCAAAGCTTCAATCAAGCCAATAACATATATTAGTACATAGAAAGTTGAATTGGTTGCTTAATTTAGTCTGCCATTATAGCTACCACTGAGCTCCTTATATGGTCAGATGATTTCTTAGTTGGTATAGTTAATCCCGCAGGAACGATTTTATTCGAATTAAAGCTGTTTCATTTTAGAATTCGCAGTAGACAATAGGCCCCCTATAGGGATTTAAAAGTTAATCCTTAAGATTGCAGCTATTACTAGTGACCAATCAATGTTAGGATTTAAAATTAATCTCTATTGCATTAACATTAAATCATATTAGATTTGAATTCAAATCTAATATGATTGAATCTAAAGCAAATGTGATTTAATTTTAAATCTATTTTGATTGGTCACTATTTACAATCCTAAAGGATTTATTTTTAAATTTCTTAAATTTAGAGTGTAGGTATTAACCCTCAGTATACATTTCTTGCAAATTTATACCATCGTATATTTCTTGAACAAAACGTGTTGAAGGTCTACACAGTCTATGAGTTGGCCACTGGGCATCTTTAAGTCTTGAAAAGCACACAGTGACATGTCACATAGGGATCAAATGAAAGTTTCTTCACAATGCGATGACCAAACGGAATAATTTGAGACCAGTTTCGACGAAATCAGAACACCCAGGATGACCTTGAACATTTTTGCTATTAAACTTTTGTCCACAGACTGGGCAAACTATACATTATTTTAATCAGCATAACCTGACAAATATATTGGTGAACAAATAAACACAATTTGAACACTTCTATTTTTGAACCCCTGTACAACCCCGTGTTTTTTATGTTTCACCCTTTCCCAGTTGGCGACTTTTAAGATGTCATTGTAGGATCCTTTTCTAGCAGATTGACACAAAATTAAAATCTGTTGCAATTAGAAATTCACTAGCCTATTGATGCAGGTGTGGATGATGATGATGATGATGATGATGATGATGATGATGATGATGATGATGATGATGATGATGATGATGATGATGACGACGATGACGATGGCGATGACGATGATGATGATATCATTGCACATTGCACATATGCCGACTTTTCTTTCTTCTACCATTGAAAGTCCATGTTCCTTTGCTTTAAATCTTCATGTTTTTTGTGAAAATATCTTTAACACTGACATAAATATACGCGCAGTAAAATGTGAAACCGTAAGCTGAGCACTCATTAATAGCCTTTAAGCTGCCGGCAGGTGAATGGGCAGTGAGCCATAAGCATTGAACTAGTTGTGATTCACATTCCAATCTGAATTTAATGCAACCAAAAAGTATGCAGCCATGTGAACTTACTAACCGTCTTTAATATATATATCATTGAAAGATTTATGCCTAAATGAGTACCCAAAAATATGAAAACGATATTATTTATCTTTATGACATTTCATTTTGGGATATGTTGACTCTAATGTAAAATCAATTATTTGTTTAGGAAAGGTTAAGGATCATTGAATTTGAATAAGAATGGAGGCCATCTTGGATATTCAAGTATAGATTTTAAAGATGGATTATATTTTCCTCCCATTTTGACCAGATCTACATATGATTATACATATTATACACATTTTCCTAATTTCATTATCGCTCGACGCTGATCACATTTTTATCTCTTTCTCTCAAAAGACAATACTTGGATCTCATGAATTTTCTCTAATACCTAAAAAGAATGGAAATCTAGAAAACAAAATAATTGCAGAAATGATCCTGCAAATTTCTTTTAATGGCGTTAGATACTATCTATCATGGATTCATCGATATCCTTTGTTTGGATGTTTTTCATGGAATTACGTGGACCAGTAAAGATGAAGTGATGATGCTTTAGGCAAACAGGCTAAAGTGGGTTTGTACACATTGATTAAAATTGGATGGAATGAGCACGATACACAAAGTAATCATTTAGTAGACACTGAATCTCATTGGTTAACAGACTAATCAATATAATTATTTCCGTATTGCGTGGTAGGAAATGGCTAACAACGTAGTATATTCCCGTATTGGGTGATGATTAATACATGAGGTTTTAACTTGAACGAAATTAATTGTTTCTGGAAAGTTTTACAGACCTCTGCAGGCGTAGTTTAGTGTAATACAGGGCATAAATAAGAACCCGAATGATGCAGTCGATCCCTAGACTAAGAAAGATTTGTTGTTTGGTTCCAGTCAACTGGGCTAGACAAACATTGACATATATAATGTACAAGGCTTACGGTTTTCTGGTTTGGTACACCACTCTTATTTTGAGAGTACACAGCGAAGCGAAAGAGCCCAAGCAGATTTAGTAATTTAGCTGAAAATGAAAATATGGAAAATGGCATGGATTGCAATAACGCAATTGGGTTTGGGATTATGTGTATGTAAGAGGCTAGGCTTTTATCATCTGAAAAACGGTGCTTTTATCGAGTTGAATCATACAAATGAATAAAGATGCTCTCAAAGCAATAATTTATATAGCACTTCTTTCAAAAATAGGTTTGGCCTAAATTGGTCTATACGATATGATTTATTCTTTCTAAGGTGATGCGTGTGCTTCTTTTGCATTAAAACGAGTTTACTTTAGAAGAAAAGGGGGTAGTCTATTCACACGCACTTCCCAATACTAATACGTAATTAAATATCGGGGATTTCCCGATATTTAAAGGTGCATTTCGTTAAGATATCTTTGGAAAAATGTTATTTTCCTCAATTTTCATTTGATTCTGATCTTGCGTTTTGGTGTTATGAGCAAATGCTTGAATCACAACATTCTATGGACCACTGCATTGTAACAGTGCCCTGATTTTTATTATTATTATTATTTTATTTAAAAGGTTAAAATTAGGGATACGGTGACATTTCCAGAAAAAGGCGCGTGATTTTTTTTCCCGAACCATGTTTTTTTTCATATTTGACATGCTTACCAATAATTAGATCAACATGAAGTGAAGAAGCTAAATACTGCTCGTTATCTAATTCAGATAATTAAGAGTTAATTTTGCATTTTTCTCGTGCACGGTGACAGATAATTAAAGCAGGATGTTCTATGGGGCCGAGTACGATAGCAGGTAAGTTCAAAACAACATAGTTCTTTTGTTCTTGTGACCAATAAACCCTTCGAAATCGAAAACGGTTCACGGTAGTGTAATCTTCTTTTCCTGTCCCTTAATATATCTAATTCGACTGATTAGAAATATTAACGTGACTTTACCTTTTGCACGTTATAACATTCAAAAACAAAGGCGGAAAATTATCCAGGAAGAAATTGGATTGACGGAAGGAGTATGTGCAATTTGCAAAGCTTAATGGTTATTATGCGTATCATTAGTTTGTTTCGGCATCATGACTCATAACCAAGCCATAAGGAAACTTCGCACTCTAGTGCTGAAAACATCAGAGAATATGACGGGTAGTTGCCCATCTGTTGTGATTTGCAGATTAAGTTTACGCGTAATCGGACAATCGGCACATATGCGTGCATTAATCGGATAAGCTTAGTTGAACTAGACTCCATAACCCCAATCAAGCCAATAACATATATAAGTACATAGAACGTTGAATTGGTTGCTTAATTTACCGCTGAGCTCCTTATATGGTCAGATGATTTCTTAGTTGGTATACTTAATCCCGCGGGAACGATTTTATTCGAATTAAAGCTTTCTCGATTTAGAATCCACAGCAGACAATTATGTCCGTTTTAACCGTTTCAACCAAAAGAGTCAATCATCAGACTTGTAGGCTAGTAAAAGTGTACAAATCAAAGGTTAACCTACAACTACTTGCAATTGAAACTTTGTGAAAATTAGAAAAAGTCATAGAATAACATATTAAAAGTCACCATTGGTATAAAGGGTGGAAATGCAAAATGAGGGGGGCGTTTGTACAGGGGTAAAAATTTCAAAGTGATATTTAGCGGATTTGTAAACCAACGTGTTTGTCAGGTTCCAAGTAATGCATAGTTTGCCTCAGCTACTGGCAATAGTTTGATAGCTATTAGGGGTAACTGTACATGATTATATTGGGGCTGAAAGGTACAAATGGAACGGTTCATTAGGAATAGTGTCAAATTGATTGTCTTATTATTAACCCTCAGTATACATTTCTTGCAAATCTATAATTCCCATTGTATATTTCTTGAGCAAAACGTGTTGAAGGTCTACACAGTCTATGAGATGGCCACTGGGCGTCTTTAAGTCTTCAAAAGCACACACCCTGACGTGTCACATATGGATTAAATGAAAGTTTCTTCACGACGCGATGACCAAACGGAATAATTTGAGACCAGTTTCGACGAAATCAGAGCACCCAGGATGACCTTGAACATTTTTGCTATAAAACTATTGTCCACAGACAGGGCAAACTATACATTATTTTAATCAGCATAACCTGACAAATATATATTTCCCAGTTAGCGACTTTTAAGATGTCATTGTATGATCCTTTTCTGGCAGATTGACACAAAATTAAATTCTGTTGCAATTAGAATTTCACTAGCCTATTGATGCAGGTGTGGATGTTAAATCAAATCAATCATTTGTTTAGGAAAGGTTAAGAAGAATGGAGGCCATCTTGGATATTCAAGTATAAATGTTAAGGAATAATAATGCTTAACAAAGTAATCGCAATGTTCCCCAATGCAGCCCACAGACGAATGACCGATTCTCAATCACCATGTTGTCTCGTAAGAGCATGATTCAACTAAAAATATGAAACGTTATAGCCATTGAAATGTATTGCTGATACTGGAGTAAACAACCCAATTCCACTTGAGGAGCCATATTGGAGCTGATTGGATAAACAGTAATAGCATCAGTAAGAACAATATTTGACAAGGAATAATCTATTATGAATAATAATTTGAAAATAAAACAATTAAAATGAGTAAAAAATTAAAAATCAGCAGATAATAAGTTTGCATTATTATTTATGAAAATGTTAACGGATACACTCGCGGGGATATAGAGACCCTAAGGAATATTGCACGTTCATATTTTGTGAAAATTAAATACAAACGGTTTCAATGATATTTAATAAAAATTAAAAACTAATTGTGTCGACAATGGACATAGCTAAAAAAACAAAGGTTGAGCATTCCTATTTTAATAGGTCAAGTGCTCCTCTGCCACCACATATTTCAGTGCTGTAGTAAGAACCATCGGTGGTACCAGGGTTAGCCATTGGTTTCTTCGGACCATTTAGCAATTCTCTAAACCCTTAATGATTTAATTAACTTACTTAATTTAATTGACCAAACTGATCGGAATACATCAATCTAACCAATTTTATTCGTTTGAATTTATGTCCACTAGTCTTGTTTGTCCGTACTATTTTGGGTAATAATAAATGAATTTGCCAACACATTTTTTACTTGCAGAGATGATATACTTAACACCTCCAGGGAACAACCCTTACCATTACGTAATATCACACCTCCCAAAATGTTACCCCATTGAGGAACATTTGTGAACATTATAAAAGTGAGAAGGATTGGATTTTAATGTTAGAACTCTCTCCAAACACTGTGAAGTACGCAGTGGTGGGGTCCGAGAGGAATTTGGAGGAATTCCCCACGGGTTTCGCCAAAAAGCTTGCACCCCTCCCCCAGCCACTTGCTCGGCAGAAGACAGAAGAATAAAACAGATATCGAAATTCCCAAAGTTTGCGCGAATTTCATGATTCGAGAGGTTATCTAATAATATAAAAAAGCGCCAATGGAACTTAACCAAAATTTCTATAATAGACACTAATATCGCTTCAATAACACAAACCGGAATAAAAACTCACGACATTGTTTACCTGTCTATGCAAAAAAAAAACCAAAACATAATACACAATCTGGGAGATCTTTCCCATCATAGAAAATTCTGCTCAGAATCTGTTTATTTTTTTTGCTTTTAGCTTTTTGAAAACCAACTTGCTATTGAACATCTTTCAAGTATTAGGTAACGTAGTCGAGTTCAATCATCATGTTTTGCTTAACAAAATAATCGCAATGTTTTCCCAATGCAGCCACAGACGAATGACCGATTCTCAATGTACCATGTTGTCTCGCAAGAGCATGATTCACAAAAATAAGAAACGTTATAGCCATGAAAGTATTGCTGATACTGGAGTAAACAACCCAATTCCACTTGAGAAGGCATTTGTGAAGCTGATTGGATAAACAGTAATAGCATCAGTAGAGCAATATTTGACAAGGAAGTGGCCGGGTAACAGACAGCGCCTTCTGGAGAATGTCTTAAGTGGTTAATGTTCACCACATAAAGCAACTTATTACCTGTCTGTGCAGTGTGTACACTTATTAGGCCAAACGGGTTCTTAGTTTTTTAGTTATGTTTTTTGTGCTTTTTTTTTCTGCTGAGTTGCCACTTTGTAACCTTTTAATCCTTGCATTTGCATATTGCTGCTTGTTTAAAACTTAAGGCATAGTAGGGGGAGACTTGTGGAACCAAGATTTTGTTTTCGCGCGCCATGTTTTAACGCCATATTATTTTCGCCCAAGATTTCATTTAATTGCCTAAATATCAGTTGCGCATATTTTGGTGGAAAAAAATCAAATCGGCCATGGCGTTTTTATGCTAATTAACATAAATAAGCATTTTAATGGCGCTATTAAATTTTTTTTGGCCCCTTAAATCGTGCAGGAGTAACTTTTTAAAATTTTTATATCAGCAATGTAAATGTATTTATATGTTCTCCTATTATGAGCCAAATTTTCCTTCGGGAAAGAAATTTTTCATTTTTGAGACATAAAAATTGTTTTTGGACCGCCATTTGGAATTCGTACAACCGATTTTCGTTCCCCTTTTATCCCCTTTTATGTAGTCCTTTTGATGTACCCCATTAATGACCGGAGTTTGGTAAAAAATTACGACGGCAAAATGGTTCTCATTGGGGGTCCAAATGAGCCCCCATACACCAACAGGAGTGCAGAAAACCTTATACATTTAAGTGTTAAAGTTCGATTTACTTTTCTAAGTTACGAATGTATATTACACATCACATTTCTATCAATTTGGCATTATCTTAAAAAAATGAACGATTGTAAAAGAGCTAACAAGCGGTATAATATGCAAATATGCATTTTCCATGCGTCATGATTTGCACCAAGGAGCTCAACATAAATAAATTATACTCATACAACTTGAAATCGGTTGCTTTAAAGTATTTCGCGGGTTGTTTGTGAGATTTGTAGCTTAGAAGATCAAATGACCTAATTAGCGCTATATTTGTTTTTTATTGTAGTGCATTAATTTTGTGCATATCTTCAAAACAACTCGAAACCCATATGCGTTTGTCTGTATTTATATGCGTTGTTAGAACATTACATCAATTTTAGTGATATAAAATGTGCAGATGATTGATTAAAATACTAATCTTATGTAATGAACAATCCCGAGATTAACTTTCTAAGTTAGATGACAATATGCATGACTTCCTAATAGGCTCAATACTCCAAAAATTAAAACTCAACACATCTTGAAATTGTGAATTTTACTCATTAACACTCTGAGCAATGAAAGTTAGTAACTATTGCTCACCTGTAAAATCATATTATCTACGAAGAAGAAGATCTACGTACCTAAGATTTGGAAGAGTTTCCCAAGTGAAATAACCAAAAATACACAAAGTGTTAATCAACGTACATGAATAGAAAATACTTCTATAAAATCTTTTGTATTTCAAATGATTCCTTTTATAAACTTTAAGGTGTAACTTGAGTCTTATTGACGTTATGTATAGCCAACTTTTGCGATGTATAAATCATTCTTTATGTTTTTGTCTGTATAAAAATGAAAAATCTTATTTTTTTCCTTGTGATTGTTCATCTTTGTCTTGTGTCAATCTCACACTTTAATATTTAGCATGGTGTATAATTCGAGGGTTTACAAACAGAAGGACGTAACTCAAACTGAAAAGAAATATTAAAGAATTTCTTTAAATCTGCTGTTCATAATTAAAAGTTGTTCTTTGTTTATATAATGTTTGCTTACAGTACCATACATGAGCGTTATGAGATGTTTACATTTTGAGTAATGAATAGATTTGCTTAGTAGAAAATATTAAACATCGCATTTCTCAAAATCAGTATTACAGCAGAATTAAAGAAATTCTTTAATATTTCTTTTCAGTTTGAGTTACGTCCTTCTGTTTGTCAACCCTCGACTTTGCATTATTATAATTTGCAGGAAAATAAATAATATGATATCCACGATGTATAATATTTACTGTTCATATACAAAATTTGCATCACTTTTTTTATTATTAAATATTGATCTTAAAAATACTGCGGTGTACTCTAATGAACATTCAAAACTACAATGCACCGTGATACAACCTACTGCATACCATCGCATTGTGATGAAAACTGTTAACACTAAGCGGAATGATATCCAAATTATTATTATTTCCAAGCACTTCAATTTGTACATAGACGCAACATAAATATAATTGAGGTAATTGGTAGAAATTATTTTTTTTTGTTATTGTTTTGTTTTGTTCGTTTGTTTTTGGAGAACAGTCAAATGACCTATCCTCCGTATTATATCCTTAACGTCCCTAGAGGAAAATCTGTCAATCACCGCAAAAAGTGAGGTAGCGGCATTTTAATTGTCAGATCTAGGAGCAATTTCCCACTAACCCAATGCAGCGGTCCCCTCCATGATTTTTGTCAGGTGGGTTTTGAAGGAACGTTAGGGATATACATTGCGCCACTCTCTACGACAAGAGATAATTTTACGACAATTCTTTGTAGTTTGCGATTCCAAAAATCGTTGCATTATCGGGATAAACGAGCTTAAACGGGACAGAGAATTGAAGAAAAAACAATGCCATTGCTCTGTATTACAACGTGCGGCATTACACTGCATTGTGATCGGAAGTGGGAGAATTCAATACTGCATTTGCCCCGCATAGACCTTACGCAATACCTAGATGCTCCACATTAAGTTATTCTTGGCCCACGTTGAAATACCAAGATCAATAAGCCAGAAATCCAATTGGAGCTTTTCTGGAATTTACGACAGGTGCATGTATTGTCGCGTTCTGAAATGTGGGTCTCTTGCACATGATAGCATTGTTGCCTGTTGGATAGGGTATATTGAAAGGGGATGTGCAGTTTTACACTACCATGCTATAGATGAGGTGACATCAATGTTTACAAACACAAGTTAGCACCTGCACCTGATCTACTGACATGTTAGAGGTGTGGAGAATATGCCCATACAGTTACAACATTCAATAGCTTTATCACGCCTGATTGAGCGCGAATTTTAAAAGCACAAGCCCTGCAGATGCTCACGCATACTGCCGGGCAGTGCTTTGTTCGCTGCCAGGCGTTGACGTCACATGTCAACTCATCTATAGAGGAGCAGATTGATTTCAGACCGTTCCCACATTGCCACGAATTACAACGTGATGCATTAGAACAATGCAAAGATATAATGCCACTACTGCAGTGCACTTTATTATAATGTGCAGTAGTATACTACATTGGGACAAAGGGTGCGAAGGTTTGATTTGAAAGCCAAAAAGTATCTTTACCAGCATTTATCATGTTACCACATTTTATTAATATTATTATTGTTAAAAATAATAATAATTTGCATTTATATTTATATGGCGGTCTACAAAGAATACAGCGCCCAAATCAATCACAAGCATCGAAATACCGCCTAAATTTGGAGATCAGGGTGAAAACGTGGCGGATTTCATGGAATTCTAACTAGTATAACAAATTCTAACACACACGTGTTCTTAAAAGCTGTTAAGATGCAAATTCACACTTCATCTAAAAATCTCTCGTGTTTTGTACAAAACCTGACATTTCGAACAAATTTAACTCTAAATTTGGGGTTTCAACAAAGGATTCCCCCATTTTTTTTTTAAATACGCATCACTAGGTCGATTTCAACCACCAAAAATGTGTTACAAAGACGAGCATCTAATTTTAGCATACGTAAAGACATTCGGCTCTCCAGAAAGCGTAAATTCAATGAAAACATAAAAAACAGCGCCAGCTTTTGACGGAACTGTACAAAGCTCTGATTGGCCGCATTCTGTGTCAAAACTGGCGCATGCTCTGGTAATTCAAGAAGCAAATTCTACGGACATTATCGCTGAGAGAAGTACCTTTTTGTAACACGTCTAACGGGGGTAGTATTGTTGCAACCCCCCTAAAGTTTTACTCGTGATGGTAATGCTAGTATCGAGGAATAGTATACTAATAAAAAGTATCAATAGCCCTCCATCTGACGTCACAATGATGTCAAAATTGCAGGAAACACCATTTCCCGATTGCATTCTATCCCAAAATTTATGATTTACCCTAAGCCCAGGAAAAGCGGTATGGTCCAAAATGTTTTACTAACAGGGTTCTGCAATTAGCTGAAGCCATTAAGTCGTTTACTTTGGAGCGTTCTTTTCGACGGATGGAAAACATTTATGGATGGAACAACCCTCCCTTGTACAACTAAATAATGCATTGTTTTTATTTATACTGTGCTGTACAATATTTTCCAATGCGATAACAGGGGTTTTGGAGTATTGATTAACTGTCTACAGTAGATATTCAAAGAAAACAAGATTGATATAATTTAGATTCATTTACCGAAGTACGATGAATATTATGTTAAACGAAAAAAGTATCTTGTTTTATTCTCGAGAATTTCCAATTAGTTCGTCTAAATAAGCAATGTCTGCAATAGATACACAGGGGAATGACCATCGCATTAATTTTCCGCTGCCAAAATGAGCTTGGGTTCCCCTTTAAACTAATTACCAGGGTTTGCTAAATTATCATTGATCCAATTATGTGAGTGTGCTCGTTTGCGGCATTTTCAACCTGTACAGTCCCCAGATACATGATACGCGAGTGATCATTTCCCATTCTTATTAAGCCCTATAAATCCTTGTGTACTTTTTGTTGAGTTACTGCATTAGAATGTGTCAATAATCAACCCTAGGCGAGCATTTGCTACCGCGAAATTTCATCCAATCTCTACTCACTCCATATGATTCGCACACATCGTCCCTTCAGGGGTATTATTGTTTCACGTGATCCCTGTTAACAAATAATTTCTCAGATTTATCATGATGTTCGCTAGTATATAATATAAAGCACAGCATAATGGTATATCATGCTATCACCAATAAATCGAAACTGAACATAGACCCCTCGAGCGCTGGGTCCGACTGGAGCTGTTTAGATAATTCATACACGCATCAGCGGTTGAGGAATTTTATGTAGCGTGTGTTGAACCAGCTTGTCTATGGCAACCCACTTCGATTTGTCACTGTTTAATCAGCTTCACTTTTCTTCAACTAAGTCCAATCAAGCGCACTTCAAAGTTAGATGAGCAAAATTTATTTGCATTCTGATTGAGAACTGAGAGATCCATGAGGGGGCCACCTTGTTCAACTGAAACGGGGAGTTACATCAACTGAAAAGACATGTGAAATATCTTCAATAACAATCTTGTCTTACACAACGGAGTAAACTTTCTCCCTGTCGCTTGAAAAGCTTGCTGAAGGCAAGGTATTATTTTTCGTAACTGTGGCATCATTGGCAATTAACTGCTGATTTGCTCGTAGTCATACTAAGCCAAAAAATAAAAATGAACGTACAAAAGATGAACACGAACAAAAAAAAATCGGAAAAGGGCACCCCACTGGGATGACAAATTTATTTCCTATGAAAACTAAAGGATTACATTTTTAATACGGTGCATGCCCAGGGGTGCATATTTTTAGTGTATCAACAGTTGCTTGATATAGCAAGCGGATCTAACTCAAATAGAACGCGTAGTGCGATCAAGAAGTCCACGCGAAGTGCTCGAGGTAACCAAATAAGCTAATCCAAATTGAGTATCGTGATGAAGTGGAATTGCATCGATCATTATCTAGCTTTTTGTATATACCTTCCCTTAATTTCACCGACTTATGCAAAAACATTTCGCTGTGTATTTAAAATTTAATATCATATTTTGAATATAACACGTTAGGACTATTCTTGCCCCAGATAAAATCAGGAACCAAACAATATTTGTTTGTTTTGCTAATATTATTAACACTTTAGTGCCTAAGGGGGTTCCATGGTACCCAAGATTTATTTTTCGGTGATTTCTCACTAGTGAAAATATTTCCGTTTTTTTAAATTTTCGGTAATTGTATAGCTTATCGATGCGCTTCTTTCCATAAAAAAAATACCAACATTTCTTGCCCCGTTAATAAGATAATTAGCTTCAGTGGGTCCCTAGAACCCCCTCCCCCGACACCAACAGGAGTGTGACTTTAAAATATAAACCAGCAAACCCTGTTGCCAGAAATATTTTTCTACTTTATGTTCATATGCATGAAACAAAATTAATCTTATAATCAGGAAAAAAATAATTAACCCTTTCTGTGCTGAAAGGAAGCAATGTCTCTCAATTTGTGTTCCATTTTTTAACTCAATTCACCTTTCACATTCACAAATAAACACATGATTGCATGTACAGCAGCTATCAATTTTGAGTTGAGGCGTTTTCTCACTATCGGCTAGACGCACACGCCAACAAGCATGTACACAAATTCTCGCACACGAAAAAACACATTAAAAATGTCTATCATGACAGCTTGAAAGTGAATGCCGCTAAGGATCCGCGGAACAATAATGCTACTTTATCAGTTTTGCAACACTCTCTTAAATGTACGGTAGTAAACCGGCCATTTAGGGTCAAAAGTCAAAATCACATTTATATTAGTCAGCTTTGTCAGGTTTGGGTTTTAAAAGCGTTACAACGAAAGTGCATTCCCATTTTATAAAATAGTGTTGTTATATCTCAATTGAAAACAAAAAAATATTTCAAATATATAATTCAGTAAGTGGTACCATTGAAAGGTGTCTAGTAATATAAATTTCTAGTTTATCTTCTGTTATGAATTCCAATACCAAATCATGTACTAATTTGGAAAGCCTCATACTGCTCTTAAATGAGGGTGGCTAGCACAGGATGCAACAACGATTATATCTAAAACTTTAACTCACGAGTATATAATGTGAAGTACTACACTCTATCGCAACGCGAAACCTTAATGTGAGTATAGCGTGAAGTAATACCCTCCAACAAACGGCGCTGCGAAGTTTCCTTTGATTTGAAGGAAAACATTTGAAGAATGATGGCTCGAATGTGGTGAAGATGCAAATGAAAGGAAAACAAATTCTCAGCATAACTTTACCTATAATTTAATGTAATTTCATAACACGCGGGCGCGTTTTTCCAGACATTCTTAACCCTTTCAAAACTGCTACAGTTCTTATCTCTGATTGGCTCATTGCATGATATAACTTGATATATCTCTCTGAGTAACCAATCAAATTAGACCTTCTGTATCTGTATGAACCTTTAAGCTTCTCTTACCATGCCTCTGATTGGTTAATTGCATCATTTAATTCTACGAATAACCAATCAAAATAATCGTAGTGCCCATGAGGTTAAAGAAATTGTATACCCGTGAGGAAAAAAGTAAATCTGGGATTGTTCGTCGATTGATAGCTGGAGAAGTGGAGTGTTCCCCAAATATTAAAGCCAAATAAACACTTCTTGAAATCCAATGCTGGTCCGTGTCCGAAGTCCTAAGTGGTTTTTTCATGCTGGTTTGCTAATATGAATTTTGACAACTTGATATCATAGGCCGACAGGTTTTCTCCCTCTGGCGTATGGTGTGTGATAAGGTTTCGTAAGTCGTGTCAAAAACTACCTGCTGGGTTACAACCTGTTAAACCAAATGGATCTTAAGAGTGCTATATGCAATGCAACTGTACTAAAGTACTTCTGTACTTGTTGCTAAAGGTTGATCATTTTAAGTGCATTTCGGCCAACAGTTGCTTTAATATTAAAAAAAAAGCATCACCCCTTTCGGACTGCTTTTTTTAAAGGTTTTGCCCTGAGAGAAACCAACATTTAGAATTTGATGCTCTGACAATGTTATATCCCTTAGAGGAAAATGACTACCAACCTGACCATCACCGCAAAAAGGGAGGTACCGTTATTTGTCATGATAGATCATAGAGTAATTTCCCACTAATAATAATAATATGTATTTGAACCCGCAACATAAGGCAGGAGTGCGCTCCGTGATTTTTTTTAAAGTGTCAAAAAATGACATTTAGGAATTTAATGGTTTATATGATCTAAAGGCTGATAATAGTTTGATGTAATTTATTTTGGATTACATCCTAATACATAAGGTAATTTCCGAAATTCACTGCCATTTCAAAGTCACTGATTTCTTATCGTAAAACAAAAAATTCCATATATTGCAACTGCAAACTCAGATTTTTGTTCTTAGAGAAGATCTAATATGCAGATAAGGTTAAGTAGACACCATATCATAAGTGGATACAGCTAGGGAATGGTTCCAGGGGATCCGGATCCTCGTCTTTTTTCCACATGATTTCCTTTTAATTTATCGATCTTGACACCCGCCAGTCCCCCCCCCCCCGTCCACCTTATCAAACACCTGTTTAAACCTATATATATATCCGTCCCAGAGCATAATACGAAAAAGAATCTTTCACATCGTATAAATGTTTTTGTGGCCAAATTGAGAGAACGCGGTTGCAAATGTCTTATAACTTAAAAAACATCTGGGAAACTTATATTTAAAATAATGGTCCAAGTATCTGCAAGCACTAGTGATTTGTGACAAAATATATTTTATCATGATATTAAGAGCGGGGTAAATGAATCTATTTCTTGCTTCTGTTCAAATCCTGCGGAAATGCTGCAATTACCCGACATTTCAAACATCATTTTACGTTTACATGGAAACAATATGCCCAACCGAAAATTGAAAGAGTTTATGAATAAAAAATCCAATAATGTATGCACTCAATAAAAATATCTCTTTTCGTTTTTAAGTAGGATAGCATTTTAGGAAGACCTCCTATACTATTAAACCAAATGGCGTTGACGTTAGATAAACTCTCTCTATTTGGTAGAAGCTTTTATTTGCCTAGCAGAAAATCCCTAATACATCATGTGGCCTCGTCGTTCGATATAAATCGAATATTAATTTAATCCCTGCACGCTGCACTTAACTCAATGAGGCGTATATTTCGTATTTGAATGTATATTCCTATCATTGTGTTAGACATTGCGGAAATGGCATGAATAGCTATGCGATCCCCAGTCCCGTCTTTGATGGATCCCGCGAAGTACTACACCTATGGATACACCTCAATACACGGTTTGCTACCTATAACGTACATAGGGTGTTCCAAATAGAAATTTTAGATTAATTGAAACTATGAATGCAATGGAACATTTTACCAACATTTTTAAACAGAGTAACACATTATTGTGTTACATCTGCTTTAATTCGTGAATTCGTGCGTAAAACATTTTGCCCGTCAGCCCAGGTTTATTTATACGAAAAGCGCCGTAACTGCTGAAAACATGGAGTGAAAGGGTGTCAACCCACATAATAAAATGCATTGCTGCCGGGTCTACGCCGTGGCTTTCCAGAGATATCCAAGATGGCGTCCACAGTGTACGCCATAGATGATAAAAGTCGAGTCAGCACTTCATCAGTAGATGTTAACAATTATCTTACGGTACCCAATATATCAATTTCTGTCACTTTTAAAGTCGTCACATACTTCAAGATCAAAATGGCTGTCAAAACAGATCATTCTTGAGCTGAGAATTACAAGTATTTGCAAAATACCCTGGTACATGCTATTGGATACAATAACATATTTATGATACTTTAGCTACTCCGTGAGGCAATACTGTGGCCAAAATCTTTAAAATTTGCATAATAAAAAAATAGAAACATCAATCGTAATTCAAAATAAATGTGTCAATGTGACAATTAGAAATAACATTTTGACCATAACCAACTGATACCAGATAATCCTGATTTCTAACAAGCGTCAAATTTCAAGTAAATACAAATATTGTATTTAAAAAATTATGTTTATTGTGCGCAATAACATATACCAATATTTCATATGTTTTCAACCCATATATTTGCTGATATCGGGCGTTTTCTTAAAATTATCTGTTTTGGCAGCCATTTTGAAGTAGGTGACAAAAAGTATCATCAGAAATTGAATTAGATTATTGGGTCCAGTAAGATATTTCTCACATAAATATTTATTGATTTAGTGCTGATCATGCTGATTGGACTTTATCAGCTATAACGTTTACTTTGGACGCCATCTTGGATAGATCGGGAAAGCCACGGCCCAGACCTAGCAGCAATGCATTTTTATAATGTGACTGGAAGACCCTTTCAGCCCATGTTAACAGCTGTTCCAACGCTTTTCGTGTAAATAAACCTTCTGTGCTCCCGCACTAATTAGTTGGTTCTATGATATTATACACCATGTTTATTGCACTTTTCATCAATATGTTTCACAAATACGATGCTGACAAGAGGTTAAGTCATAGCCAAAAACTTTATTTGCGTTTCTTTTATGAAGTACATCTTGACGTGTCTTATTATCCAATTATTAGTGTCTAATTGAGCAAAGTGAATGAATTTCATTTTAATTACTCACTCTTCCTAAGCCTTAAGTGGTAAAATCAAACCCACTATAAAGCAAATCTAAGCATCTTAAAGAGAGGTATCCCTAGCGCAGTAAAGTAGTGTAGATACTGGTATTTAAAAATCAGTAGCCAAACGAAAGCCAAATTTGAATATTAAGGAACCCTATAGTAATGCAGTGTTCTACCATCCTCCCGTTAACATGTGAGCAAAGCCTGCAATGGCAGAAAGCGGATCACTTCAAGAAAAGGACATTTCTTATATCAATACCATTAGCAACCAATTACAAAACTTGTGATGCAGCCTGCCCTCAAGTGTTTGTAGTGTACGATGTCAGTAGTAAAAGGAATAAAAGAAAATTGTAACTCTCTCACTATTTTTGTCAAAATAGCGAAAGGCAAGAATTGCCAAGCGTTCTTGTAATTCCCACACTTGAATTACGTTGATATATGCATTGGCTTAGGTCTGTGTCACTTTCCGAATGAGGTTGAATGGGTTCCTGTGTCAAACAAAATGGCGACATCGTGTGAAAGCCTGAGAATAGAAACTCTGTCATTATATTGGGGTCAAGGGTCATGAAGAGGAGAATAGTTCACGTTTATTCTTTAGGAAAAACAAACAAGTTGAGAATTTCTCACCTCCAGATGTATAAAGTTGCCATTTTGTATGTAACATTAACATCGGCATAAGTTTCAATTTGATAATGGATTGGACTTTAATGTAGGAACAGGGTAGATTAATTTGAGGTACACTTGGTGTTTTTAACGTGAAGTTATTTGTCGTTATTGTTGGTTGAACGTACGCGTAATATAAGCATTTAATTCATTCTTTAAACTGTCAATCGCTTGGCAAGCTCCAAACATCTTATTAAGGATTGCTTATTTTGGAACAGAATTCGTTATCCGTAGAGGTAGCCATATTGTTAGCTAATATATTAACACGGTTATCCTTCTTTAATTGTTTTCAGAGCAGTGTTGTGTTTAATAACGCTGTCTCAACTGCATCTCTGTCATTTAGCGATTTAATGGCTTTCAATTGAAATCTATAGGACACTCTCATATAAAGAGCCCTTACCGAATACATGCATCAATGGGTAAATACTGTCGAGCTATAGAAAGGTGTTTGTCTAATGTCAGGAACAAAATTTGATAATAAATGTGTCACATCGCTCTATTATTAGGCTGCTATATTAGTTCTTGATGTACACCAAAACGCAAAGCAATAAGCTATTTAATTCACTGTAAACACTCCCACCAAATACAATAAAACTACATTCCTTTAAAAAGAAATAAAGAGAAAGATATGCACAGCAAAACTGTAGACATTGCATGGAAGGTGGTGACGAGATAGGCTTAGGATAACCAAGTATTGCATTCTATCCATTCGATGCGCCTTGCTTCTGGGTATCATAAATGATACCCCCAAACCAGTGGACAAGTGTTCTTAGTAAACCTGTGAATGCAAATTACTGAACTCTGCCAAGGGAATCGAGGCTTTATTGGCTCGTAGTACACGTGCAAATATGATTCCCTGTATCCTCCAAATGGAAATATACGTTTTATGATTTCTATGCATTGGCTTAAGACAGACTGAACCGTGTTACAAATTATATTAGTCCCGATTGAGAACATGATAAGTACCCAGCGAGTCTTTAACCTGGGAGCTTCAACAGCAAAAACAAAGGCCTAAATGCAATATAAACCATGCTCCGGAACCACTCTCTCTCTCTCTCTCTCTCTCTACTCTCATTTAGTGGTCCATATGTCCCATGTATCACTTATCCCTAGGATAAACTTTTTTTTTCATTTTCTCAATTTTCTTTTTGGGAAGGGTTATGGTTTAAAACAGCCACATATACGACACATACATCCAAATTACCCTCTCCTTGTTATGAATACATCTATCTGAGAAAAATTCACGTGAGAATTAAACGAAAAATGGCTGCACTAACATGATCCTTGCAATTCTGTCACAAATACATGTATTGATTCTTTTTCATAACCAAACAACAATGCAATAATTGCTTTCTCAAGAAAGGTACAATTTGTTGCAATGTTGAACAGGTTTTCATCAAATATTTTGCATTTTTCAGCAAACATTTGCTATTGTAGAATGGTGTGGGGCAAATTATTTCATTCTCTTTTCTCTTCCACATTTTGTCTTCACTTGTACAACGCATGAACTAGAATTACGTTCATCGCTTTAAAGTCTGTCATAGTTAAGCTCTATTGCTAAGAACATCGTTAAGAAGAATTCAAAATTATGGCACTATTATGTCGACATTAATTAGAGTTATCCCGGTAACATTACCTGTACTACTATGATTGACTGGCAATACCGGATCTGGGTTACTCTTGCAGTACAACTTTCGAAGCGTATATATTTTTTTCTTTATCAATGGTATAAAAAGGTCGATATACTGTGAGCGCATTAACCGCGATTCGAAAATTGATGGGCGAAGACATCTATCTTTTCCTTATCGATTGATTCAATTGACAAACTCAACGGGACTTAAGGAAATTTTCAGGGGAAAAACTTTCCTAAATTTGCGCTTGATTTGTTTTAGAATGAGAACGTTCTGGAGGATAATAGGGCAAATAAAGTAGATAAGAAAACCAACAAAAAAGCTTTGAAATTGCCTGCTGAATTCCGTGCGTTTTGCATGTGTATTGTTTGAAACCGAAAGTACCACATTGATGTATTGTTTTAGCATATAATAGATTGTACTACCCGCCTAATTGTTAAGGATATAATGTTGTAAAGAAAATGTGAACAACAAAAATCTCATCAACACAAAGAGAAAGAAATACTTAATTTTATATGACCATTATTATAATAGTAACTCAGGTGACAACTTTATAAGATTTGTTTATTTATCAACTTCGCTTTTGGCTAATACACTTCAGAGGTAAATTGATAATTAGTTGATTACAAATACATATAAGTAATGGGAATATATGGTGGTATACACTGAGAATATTAATTAGTCAAAAAGTGTCTTATTTGACTAATTAAATATTAGTCATTCACATTATTTTTTTTATAATCCACAAAATAGTGCTAAAAAGTGTTTCGAATTAAAAAGAATAAGAATATTTTTTAAAGATTTCGGACTAAATTTCATAATTGCAAATATTTCTACAACTGAAAAATTAGGACTTTTTTATTACAAAATTCGTCAAAAGACTACTTAGCAAATGACCAATGTGTACTTAAATTCGTCATTTTTGTGCTTGACAAACTAATTCTATTCATTCGTCAGTCATTAATTTGTCATTTTAAAGTGTAAATTTAGAGGTAATGAAAATATTTTGTAATCATGAAAACTAGTTTAAAATATGGGAAGGTTATCTTCCACTGTTCCAGCATAGAAAACATGTTTCCAGCATTGAAGTATATTATTATGAATGATAGAACAACTGATTTGCATGACTAATTTTTAATTAGTAAAATAAGACACTTTTTTGACTAATTAATATTCTCAGTGTAGGTTAGTTCGCAATGCAACCCTAAATATACGAGCAAATCAGATGCATTCTTTAATCGGAATGACGTTTTCGTTATGGACCGTGATGCGAGTACGCCCAAATAAAAACGTTCATCACGGTAGAAGTTCCTTTTACTAGTGTAGGTGAAATACTCAACATTTCCTTGTGTCCTTAATTTGTTAAAATAGAGATGATAATTAGTTATTTCTCATGCCTCTTTTGCCGAAAACAGCTAGGCATCTGTTAGTACATTAGCTATTTTAAATAGTACTATTAAATAGTTTTTGTGTTACAAAGACAGTCTGAAGTTTTGGTGGGAACAATACTTCAAAGTATTTCCTCAAGCATTTATAACATAAACACGTGCATAATGAGTATAATACATGTTACGGCAATTGATCATTCTTGTATTTCTTTCCTATATTTATCGGTGTTTTATCAAAATCGTTGACGAGTACAAGTTGTATTGCAGGTATTCCCCATATTTGCTCTCAAAGGAAGAGTCGCTAATAACAATGGGTTGAAATAGTTTTGGCATTACTTAGTACCTACAGATTTCTAGATCTAAATCATAACATATGTCGCGCGCTAAAAACATTCAAATTATTATTATTATTATTATATTCAATCAAAATTTAAAGGATAAGAAATTGATCCCAAAACACTGGCCTCAGATTGATAGAAAGCAAAAAATTCACAATAGTTTTGCAAAGTTACGTATGATGCCAATCATGGAGTGTCATGTGTTTTTATATTTTTTAATCTGGGAAATAGCAAACGTTTTCCATTGTATTTTGATTTCTTGAAAATTTCAACTTATAAACTATTATTTTATATGCTAAAGACCAATACCAATAAAGACCAATACAAGTAACATTTCAACCCATCGAAGTGTATAACTCCATATGCGATCGTAGCTTCATTATAGCAAAGATGGTATTCTAACTGAAAGGGTGTATTACACGTATTAACAATGTCACCGATATATGGCATAAATAAAAGATGCCCTAAATCTCGATCCTTGCTGGACACCATATGATATTTAATTGAGTCTTAATATGTCTGTTGAATTACGAAGTTGAATTAAGTACAATTGAACAAGGGTTTTGAGAAAGAAATTAAGAAACAAGTTTTAAATACGTTAAAGGGGATGGCCCGATTTAAGAATATGAAGTTTTCATCTTGATAGATTGGCCTTCACTCCAAAACACCGTCTGTAAAGTTTCGTGCCGATATTTCAATCCGTTTTGATGCGAGAGCTAAAAACGTGATTTTGTAAGCCCCATAGAGTACTGTGTAAAATTAATATTGGTCGACCAAAATGGGGCACATTTTCGCTCATAACTTCTTGTATTTCTTTCCTATATTTATCGGTGTTTTATCAAAATCGTTGACAAGTACAAGTTGTATTGCAGGTATTCCCCATATTTGCTCTCAAAGGAAGAGTCGTTAATAACAATGGGTTGAAATATTTTTGTCATTACTTAGTACCTACAGATTTCTAGATCTAAATCATAACATATGTCGCGCGAAAGCAATAAATTCACAATAGTTTTGCAAAGTTACGTATGATGCCAATCATGGAGTGTCATGTGTTTTTATATTTTTTTAATCTGGGAAATAGCAAACGTTTTCCATTGTATTTTGATTTCTTGAAAATTTCAACTTATAAAATATTTATTTTATATGCTAAAGACCAATACCAATAAAGACCAATACAAGTAACATTTCAACCCATCGAAGTGTATAACTCCATATGCGATCGTAGCTTCATTATAGCAAAGATGGTATTCTAACAGAAAGGGTGTATTACACGTATTAACAATGTCACTGATATATGGCATAAATAAAAGATGCCCTAATTCTCTATCCTTGCTGGACACCATATGATATTTAATTGAGTCTTAATGTGTCTGTTAGAACACGTATACTGCATTCTATTGCCAATATTATTTATGAACTCCTCAAAATCTAATAGCCTTCATCAAGGCGGTATGCAAAGAACCGACAATCCTGCTATTTATTTGTCACACTGTATTGTATTTTATTCTCAAATCTAATTATTTTGAACATTGTGTTTGCAGAGCTTTGATTTCAGTACTTTAGCATTGAAGGGGGCTACCCTGTTCTAGAAATAGATTAAATAAAAAATAAATTGGTACACCCCTGGTGTTCTGTTGTGCACACTGGATCCTACTAGAACCACAAATATACATTATGGCCAGGTGCAGTGGTTGTGCTTGTCATGGTAACCGCCTTGACTAAATTGTGGTCTTGATCTTTCGCTTTATAAAACTCAGATTAATTATCGCAAACACGAAAAAATGTCTGACAGATTAAACAAGGCGCTCTGCCTGAGTAAAACTGAGCAACTAAAAATTTACCAAACTTAATTTGAGGCACAAAATGACTTGATGATGTCGTTTGCAATTCTATAGTTATCATAATCTATTTTCTAAAAATTATTATTATTATTATCAAAGCCATTCTCGTTCTTCACAATTGGTGACAAATGAATGCTACTTTGTCTAGGTCCTTGTAAAGTAATTTATATCTATTTAGTATAAATTGTTTGTATTTTTTGATCATTATCATAGTCAATTTTCTTGATTTGAAGTAATCTAGAGATAAACCCGCCAATATACGTTAAGCAACACCGATTATAAATTGCAATTTTTTACAGGTGGAAACCTGAGTGCGCTATCTCGTATTGTATGAATTATTATAAATCAAAATCTAATATCTTGAAAGGCAACGAAATCTGCTTTTAGGCTAACCTCCCCCACTTAAAGTGTAACTATAACTAAGTAATATCGAAATGTGATTCCCCGCTAGTAAAAACTCTTTCCAAATTCTACATTTGCATCGATATCTTGGAAAGCGTGAATTATTGACAAAGTACGACCCCAATTTAGACTTTCTCACCAGCGTGTAATGAACTTAAATGTCAGTGTGCGTTTGGTCGGTACTTGCACTGATTTTATTCAAAAAAGTGGGTCATTAGACAGGTAATACAAAGTCGCCTTGGGCAAGAGGAGAAATAACTCTTTTGTTATTCCCATGCAATACGGCACATAATCGCTTATACAGTTTGTCTCGCAAACAGAACATGTTTCATTGAGAATCTTGGTAATGTGATTTTACTGTAGATATTTCGCAATTTGGGTATTTGGTGCAATTTTCTGAAAACTATGGGGCTATTGACACTAGTGATGGTGTATGAATATATCTTCATCATTAACAATATTTAAAAGGGTGACTCCGAGATTTCCCAGGGATGGCGCCCTCAAATTTAAATGGAATTAGTGCATTATGCTCATTTGAAATAATTTACCTTAAACTCTGTCGCCGGATTACATTAGACTAAATGTACTGATCAATCAATTTAAGGACTACGAAGTAGTCTACTAGTAGATGATTTTTGGCAGTAGAATGAAGGTGCAACGCAGTTGAATTAAGTACAATTGAACAGGGGTTTTGAGAAAGAAATTAAGAAACAAAATACGTCAAAAGGGGGGTCTACGAAGTATGTGAACTAATTCAAAGTGAAACCTAATAGAAACAAGACCTTCAGCTCGCACATTCCTCAAATCTTTCGAGCTTGTTTGATAAAAATAGGGTTGCTGGCATCAAGAAATGTACCTTTAAAGAGACATGAGGAGATTTCCAGAAAGAATCGCCCCCATTTTTTTTTCAAACCCGGGTTTTTTGCATATTTGAAATGCTTTCCAATGTATTAGACCACACCTGAAGTGCATGATAAGCCGAATACGCCGTCTTTATGTAATAAGATGATGATTAGTACTTTCTGTCGTGCACGACAGAAACTCAAAGCACGGTGTTCTATGGGGACAATTACGATAGTCAGGCAAGTTCAAAACAAGGTTTGCGGTTTTCTTTCGTGCTTGTTTGTCCAATAAACCTTTGAAACGTTCTCGGTAAGTGGTCTACATCCGATCAAGTGCAATTTCAGAGAAATTTGTATCCTCAAAAAATCTCCTCCGTCACTTTAAAGCTACATCAAGACATCATCTTCTAGAACTTGCTTTGCTTTAGGGGTTTTTTGTGGGACATACTTTAAGGCGTATGTCCCGCACACTCCTTATGCATCTTGTTGAGAAGAAAATATTTCTATACAATGCCACGTCACCAAAACGTCAAATATTACCTTCTTTGCATTGTCAGTCACGTGGAAGAATTGAAGCATGTTTTTCGGTTTTGATTGACCGTATTTCTGTTTTCCCACAATCATTGCACTTTCCATCAAACTGAATTACCTTCGAGTTGGTCGGACTATATTTGTATCGTAACTTGTTGATTTGGAATCCAAAATATACACAAAACTCTAAATTTCATGATTGTGTGCGTTTGTTGATGTATGTATGTGTGTGTTATGGTATGTGCTTGTATGTGTTTACATAGGGTCATGTGTATGTGTTTTAGATGCATTTCACAATAAAAAAAACAACATTCTGTCCAAAACATCCGTAAAGATCTAAAATTAAATTACAACTTCTTGGTCCAGTTACAACAAACGCGAAATTCACTTCGAAGCATGCATGTTTCTGCACATTTCAACAGTCAAATGCGTTCAGGAGCTAATTTAATGTATGCATGCTTGACTAATTTCACTGTTTCAGATGATGTCTCGATTGTTCAGTAAAGGTGTGTGCCCGATTGTCTTTAGGACCCCTGATTTACCCGGAAGTTGTTTCGATTTTTATACCATATGAAAGACCATATTGTTCTCATTGTTGTCCTGAAATTTCAGCTATCAAATGTTTTTTTTCCAAGACATACAGTAAACCGTCGCTTTTATGATTAACCATGAGCATAAGTATATAGTAATCTATAGGACAATACGCAGTACTTAATCGCGTCCATCACTATAACTACAAACAAGCTTGCTTTCTACGAAATCGTAGCAAGTATAGCGATTGTCCTCTAGTTCCCCTGCTTTTTGTGCAAATGGACATACACAACCATTAATTTTCATTGAGCCACTTAAGTCTCTTTGGTGTATAAGGCCTGGATGAAAGAAATCGATCAAGCCTGTACGGAATAAAGCATAAACCCCATTATAATTGAGAATGCTAATGAGTCTCATACATAACCAGCATATTGACCTTATTGCCTAGGTCCATTTGCACTCTAAATGGGAGAGGTTCATACCTTCAGCGCAAGTATACCGTACGCCTAAATCGGAACAGGTATAAGAGTATATTATAGTTTTCCTTTTATTGTTCTTTGGGTTGCCCTAGGTTTCTATTCTAGATATTTAGTTGTTGCCCATGTTTTGGTTAGCTCCCTTACTTGAATGTAATACATACTGGTTGTATACCCTCCCCAGTGTTTTGGCTGTTGATTATCACAACAAAGGTTTTTATTAACATCTTACGAAGCAGCACCAAACTGCTTGATTCTAATCAGAATTTCATCAAACACACAACGTAATTAAAACATTTTACAAACATTTGAAAGACAGGTTTTTGCACGCTGGTTCTCAGAAAATGTTATCCAAAGATTTAAAGGTCAAACTTGTATCTTAGATTAGAGCAGTCTCGCAACCCACAAGTCTCTGTTTCGCCATGATCCCTTCTTTTCTCATTCAAAATAATTATAAACTAGGCGGTCCCCGGGTTTCGCGATTACCTGGGTTTCGCGATCACCTGGCTTGAATGACCCTGATGACCTTGCCGAGACCTTTTAAATTTTCGGCATCAACAATCGATCCCGCCCACAAGTTTCGTCTGGATACACCAAAGTTTACCCTATTTGACCACCTTAGACCTTGAATGACCCCTGATTATCTTTGATCCACTAACCAATACAATCTCGGTCTTCGGACGGTCAAGGGGCATCCACCCACCAAGTTTCAGGGTGCTACCCTCGGTCTCCGAGAAAATAGACGCGGTCAGACAGACACACACAGACAGACCACCGGTATTAATGTATAGATTTTCCAAATTTATAAACAAAGGCGTTACATTTGGTTCATTTAAAGTGCACTAACAGGCTAATTTTAAATTTAAGTATATTTCCGAAAATATATTTGCGATAGAAAGAAAGAATATCCACTCCACTACAATAAGTTTGCCTTATTATCAGAAATAAATTAACACATGCTGTCTATGGAGATCACCGTGTTCGGCATTACTGACGTTGACATGAGAAGCCAATAGATAAAGACAGGTGTTTGTGGAATGTCTAGGGTACTTCTGGTCATTCAATCGGATTATATACATTATGACCAATGGGTCCCTTAAAATTCTACGGTAGCAGTGGCCTCTGAAGTGAGGAGGGAGGGCGCGTTTTTTTTAATTGTTTTACTAAATGACGCTAAAATATGGCTCTTTTTACCGAAAATATACATTACCACCGACTTTCAGTTGCATGAGAAAAATGGTGAGGCCTTTTTATTTCAATTAAAATTACATGAAAGTGGCTGTGATTGATTAAAAACACAATTAGGCCTATCATCCATCGAAATTTCCGGGTTGTAAGTATATTAAATTAAGAAAATTGCAAAATAAAAAGGTTTGGCCTTATCCTCAAAGGTAAGGAGGGAGGGTTACGAGAATCTGATTTTTATTTTTTTTTGCGGCCATATAGAATTAGCCAAAGATAAGGAGGGCGGGCTACGAGAATCTGATTTTTGTTTGCGGCCATATAAAATTAGAAATTGCGACGAATTCTTGAATTGACTGATTTTGCAGCCATATCTAGAATGCTATCTTTCAGATATTAATCACTTTGATTATGTTTAAACTGCTCTGAATGGGTTATAGTGTTATAGTAATACACAAACATTTATACAGCTCTTGGCTATTATGTAGTAATGAATTACAGCCAATTTGGAGCCATCTTGAATGGGTTATTGATTTCATTGATTATCAAATTATTGAAAGCAATTCATAATGGTGTCAATTAATATATTGATTGCTAAAGCATTAGTATACATCCCTTAAATCTCAAAATGCTATTTTTTGCCACTTTTCAAAAATCACGGAGTAGACCCCGGCCTTGGTTTAGGGGAAATTGCTCCAATATCTAGCAAGACAAATAACGCTACCTCTTTTTTTGCGGTGATCGTCAGGCTGGTAGTAATTTTCTCTAGGGACGTAGGGGATATACCAAGTTACCATTCTACGGTCAAAGGTAGATTATTAGATACTTTATTCCATTGACGGGCATATTGAATCTCTTAATTAGGTGATTGATTAATTATTTTTTGTCAAAATGGCTGTTTTGATTGGACAGGCGAAATAAATTACAGCTTTTGAGTAATTAACAGATGAGTTTTTAAATGTTTTGGTGGTCATTTTGAATTATTGCGTTTATTCGAAAATACTCAAGGTTTTTCGTCTGGCATCCATGATCCATCGGACTTATTTTCAGCAGGAATGATATAACAGGTCGCATGGTCTGTAGCCTGACTATGTAATGCTTGATCGACATGCAGCAATTATTATAACAGAGAATATTATTACCATGATTAATGTGTTTACTTTTAATATTAACGATATGGTGTCATTTGTCTGACTGATAGACATTTGTTTAAACCAGAATGTATTCTGAAATATTTTGAAGCATAGATATAATTGCCTGTCCTCTCGTTTTAACCGGCGTTCATACTCCCGTGCCATTAGGGACTGGGTAGAGTATTTCTGTCAATATATTAAATTGTATATAATTTATTAAAACAATGTTACATTTATTTCCTTGTCATTTTGTCTTACAGGCGTAGAGAGTGTTCAACTTCTCGCCAGGATGTTGACTGTTAGTTGTATTTATTAAACACAAATATAACATATCTTAAGGAGGTATGGCACATTAATTAAGAAATAAGGTTTGCAGTGTCATTTAGGGGAACTTTGTCCGAGGTCAGAAAAACTAAATATTTGAAAGTTTTTCTGGCCGAGGATACATTTGAACCCATAAATGACACTGCAAACCCTTTGTTGCTATTCTATTACCTAAAACAGCTTCCTTTAAAATAATAAAATGCATTGGCGACCCATTATTGCAGAATATGGGCAGTAAACTAACCAAACAATGCTTCATTTTCAATAATGGGCAGCAGGGGTAATAGATCGAATAAAGGTAAAGACGACATTGTCCACAATGACAGCAAATACCACTGCACTGTGGCCATTCTATTCCATTTAGTAATTAGTTTTTATTGAAGAGAAGCAATATGATCTATGGGCGATACCTACTGATCTTTTTGAATATTAATTGAGCTAAATAATTAAACATACATTTGACAATACTTTTGCTAATCACTATTTATTTGATGGTGTATTTTGTATTTCATGGGTAAACAATGAACAGTTGCTTTTCACATAATTTTGCATACCAGCTGCGAGTTGTCAACATTCTCAGCTGGATCAATATCGCTCACCTAGCCTTAACAGACACTGGCGGTGTTTCTATATGATATTCACTCAGAAAATGTCTTGGATTTCTGTTTTGCATGCCAAGCATAATCTAGAATTATTCTTCTACTAACAAATATTACTTGGGCCATGACTCATTTGCCTACAATGGCTCCCCTCTAAACCCGGTCTATTTCAGTAAAAGACCGGGGGTAAAAGGTCAAAGAAAAAAGAAATGGTACATTTCCACAACAAAGCATCCCTTTTGATCACCCTGTAGATTCGAAGGGAGTATCTTGACAGTCGAATTACAGTCAAATGCACCAATATGAACGTGTTACCTTAAAGGTTAAATCACCTGCTTATTAAGAGTATTGTTATTGGTAGTGACTGACGAGTGACTTAAACCAAAGATAACTGAAGACTAAAGTGTTATTAGATGCCTTAGGATACTCACTCCGTCTCCGTGTAGGTGGGCTTAAATGTCATAGTTAACAAGGTTTTACCCTGGTTAGGTCGAGATAATGGGGGATGTATTTTGCGAGTCTTGCCCATAATCTGGGGCGTGCTACCCAATTCTCCCATGCGGTCAACGGCCTAGAAATCAAAGAACCTTATTTTGAGCTACTGGTATACAAAATGCACTTGATCGGTTTATTATTAATTTAAAGTACCTGATTTTGAACGTAGGTGTCTAACATTTTGATCGTGAGAGTGCTGACTGAATCTTTTAAGTGAAAAGCCTCTGAAACTCACCGTACAAGTCTAAAAGGTTTCTCGAATGCGCGTTTGAAGCAAAATAAGGGCTTTAAAGAACACGACAGAAAAAAAAACGTTAGGAAAAAGTTGTCTGCAGCTGTTCCGAATTTTGATTAAGACGAAATCCATTGAGACAAGCATGCTCACTATTTCAATGAAGATTCAACCATCTCAACACATAATATATACTTCACCTCGCACTTCAGTGTAACGTTTATTGACAACCTATCCACTCAGATACAGGTGATCAGGGTCTCCGATAGTCACTTGGAAATTGTACATATCTTCAGTTCATTTTATTTCTGATTCTTAGGTATATCTTTCATTTTTAACGTATTGTGCTTACGTTTTAAATTATTGTTATTATTATGTAAGTTATTTTTTATACAAATCTTAATTGAAATACTTCAGTGATACCACACTCACACGTGTGTGTGTGTGGGGGGGGGGGGTGCGTGCGCGCGTGTGTGGGGGGTGTGTGTATGTGTGTGTGTGTGTTATCCTCCTCATGAAAACTATTTTTAAGTTGCCTGATATCGTAATCGTCCCATGAACAACAAGATTTGATTTTCTGTCCTGCACAACTAATGCAACAGAAAATTCTAAATCATCATCATCATCTTATTACATTATTACGACGGCGTATTCGGCTATTCACTTCAGGTGTGATCTTATATATTGGTGAGCATTCCAAATAACCGTGTTCGAAAAAAAACGAGGCGCTTCTTTCTGGAAATATCCTCGTGTCTAGTAAACTGAGAATTATTTCTTTGGTACAAAATGGTTAAATTTCTGATTTTATATAGGAGCAAATACTAAATTCAGGCCATGTTTTATATAGAAATATTAACAAATAAAAATCTCGCTTTTGTTTTCATTTTAAAAGGGTTTCGTGTACATAGACGGTTTCAATAAATAATAACTAAGTCGAAGACAAGTATATGAGAATTACTTGGGCGCTCAAAAATTTGAAGAAAAAAAATCGTCTGCTCTCAAAATGCAACAAATTTAGCAACTTAATGAAAATTAGACTGACAATCCAAGATGGTGGCCGTGAAACGTATTGCTTTCAGGTGCTTACAAAAATAGAGGGAAAAATAAATGAAAGACAAGCCATTGACATGTTTTACTTGAAGGATAATTTGATAAGGATTACTTTCAGACTCTAAACATTTAAGAAAAATTCGCTTTGGTTTACCAAATAAACCAAAATCAAGGAAAATTGGTCAAAAGTACAAAATGGCGGATATGCAATAAATTATCAGGGCTGGCCGAATCCTGTGTTTTAAAACATTTTGTAGCCAAATACAAGGTGAGAAATCTATTGAGTGTGTAATATACATGAAATCACTACGAATGACACAATATATGGACGCCTCAAAATCTCTTAGGAAAATTAATCTAGAATAAGAAGATCGAAAATATAATGCTTGTAAACAGGAAACAGGTAAGAGCAGCATAATGATCATTAACAGGTATCATTCTGGATATCAATCAGAAAATCAAATTAATGATCAATTACGGAATGTTAGAAGCAGTACAAATCGGATGTTTGCAAGTCGCCTAGGCCATCCATCGAATTCCATCTAATTATGATTTAAACAAAAAACGCCATATAATTGTTAAAAACTATAACCCAACACTACAGGTTACCACCTGTATGAAAGAATTGTATGCTTTGATCATTTCATTCTCAAGATAGATAACAACAATACCCAACTGCAGTAAGACTTGCGGTTATTCTCAAAATATATAGCACATCCTTTAAAAAATTAGTGACGTTATCTGCAGAAATGAGAAGTCCTTATTTGCATATAACAGCAGCAATAAGTTAAGGATAATCTTGACACTGACATGATAATGAAATAAAGGAAGACATAAACGGGCGTCTATACCTGTTGTTGGGAAGAAGGAATATGCCTCATGGTTCAAGTAAGTCTCAAGTGCTCCAGGTCAACGAAGGGCAATTAAATATTTGCCTACTTCAAGCTGCCTTAGTGATCCCTGGAGAAAGGGCCATACGATGCAAAGTGCACGAAAATAAGCCACTGATTTCAAATATCGAAAACAAGCCATGGATTTTAAAGTTACTTTATTTCGGGTATGTAGTAATGACGTTTAATTTGCAAAGATCGAGAATGTGACAAGCTGGCGAGTTGAGTATCATATATTTTAATAATGTACAGACAATTGTAAAATGCGTTACAGTTTTGCATCTGCTCCGGGGAAAATCTACTTTTGACGTGACGATTACCGTTTTTCACAAATTGCTATTTCAAAGCTGATATTAATGTTGGTAATTAAAAAATATCTTTCGATAAACCATCAAAGCAACTCGATGTCGCAAAGGGGGAAATTCACCCCGCAACAATATAATTCTTGTTACCATGGAAACCTATCTGTATTTTAAAGCACAGTGATATCTTATTATAGGGTTATTGCCAATGAGGGCAGCTTTGATACTTTTTAGATTTAGCTGAGTACGTAAAAATAATCCGTATGATCGTTTTACAAACCTAAATGTCGAAAAGAGTGAGTGACGGAAGATGGGTAGAAAGGAAAGAGCGAGATCGCAATTATTTACGTAACTTAATACAATTTTTGTATTCAGGAATGTATCCACATCTCTGTACACAGTAGGATTTGCAGTATTTTATATGATGGCTGATTGGTAAAAGAATGAGTTACGACGCGCTATAAACATAATATTAGATGGCAAGTTAATTAAGGAACAGTACTATTCATTTTAAACCAATATTGCTAACTATTTCAATCAACCATTTCTTTTTCAGTTTTTGCTATCATCTCCACCCTTAGTTTTCACGCGGTGGTATTTTGGAAATTGGCGACAGTATTTCTACGGGGAAAAAACCAATGCGTAAGTAGTGATATATACTGAGCTTACTGGTTATATACATATATTTTCAACTGATGGGCTCACTTTTTTCTGAAAACAATACTTTGGTTACATGAGAATGGGGAGTTTTAACCAAATTGGGGAAACCTTGGCCCCTCACCTTTACAACTTTTGGTTCTCTTTTTTTTCTCAGTGTCCTGCCTTTGCGCATTTTTGTGGCAACATTTTTCATTAATTAAACTATTAGGCATTTCCATGACATTTTCGGAAAGAGCATGAAACTGACATTAGAATGAGTACAAAAAGTATAGTCTTAATTAGTGGTTTGAGATGGCTTCTCAAATCTACGTGTTCATGTAACCTTACGTGACGATATCTGGCAAGATTGACGGAATTAAGATCAATCGTATAATCTATAAATATATACGTTAATAATTGTTGAAGAAAGCCTATGTATAAAAATCATAAAAAATCATCTCAATTATTCTATTCCCAATTATCTTTTCATCCTCAGCGCTATCTATCTCCCTCTATGACATTTTTTTCTTTCATCTAGGTCAGGCCACGCGGATATCTATAATTGAAATCCTGTCAGAAAATCGAGGGTGACGTGACCTTAATTTTACGGCTCATCAACGAGTTACTCGGGGGCAATATACTGACGATATAAACACCGAAGCTATTGGAGCATGTAATTTGCAATAAGACAGCTAATGATTACTACAAAAACATGGTTAAAAAATCGTAAGATTGTATATTTTACGGGTTTCAGTAATCAATGGAATAATAATTACTTTGTCTCAATTAGGATTGTATAACTAAGGCAATTTAAAATAAAAGCAGAGATTAACTTTTTACGTATAACAAAACATGTAAGATATATTAATAGAAAGGATGATCTTTATCGGAGATCAACAATGGCGACGAACAAAATCTTCTTTAGACAATAATTGTTTTTTGTTGGTGTAGCTATCAATAGAATACTAATCTAACTTGAAATTATCAATGCTAACTAAATACTAAATTACCCCTTCCCCCGGTTTGTACAGGCTATATAAGCTTACCATAGTGGCCGTCCAGGTATGGTGTTTCCAAAAATATTTAAATTCTTCAATTAATGACTGTTTTCGGAGTCAAAATGCAGTCAAATGGCTAAACACAGCCTGGAAGGACGTATCGGGGTGTCCTTCCCGTTGCCAAGCTCATTAATATGCAAGATGCATTAATGAAAAGTGTCTTGTTGAAAAAAAATAAAAAAAATAGCTTGCAAAATTTGTCATTCGCCCCCGGTGTATAATTTGTTTTTAGCCTGAGGGATTGTATGATGGGAAATTATGAGATTTGCGACAAAATATTTACTAGTAAATATTTCGGTGATGCGCGCTAAAAGGTTTGAATTTAATCCTAAAATGAGCGCGAAGCCCGCGGAAATTTACCATTTTTAAAAACTTAATATGGTTATACTTAAGGTATAGACACCCACACATCAAAATATTGGTGGTTGGGACCCTCCCTTTCCCCCCCCCCCCCCCCCCCCGCTGTTACTCCTATGAAATGTGTAAAACTTGAGCATGCATAGAATTACCAGGAAAAAAAATATTTTGTTTGCTCTGTTTGATAATCCTAAAAACAGAGTCTGAAATCCTTCCGTTCAGTGCAACTGATCATAACTAAGCTCCAGTAGTCGGCAGGTCAACACTGTAAAAATTGTTGGACATGATCTTATGGCGTGAGCTGAAACCAAACAATAGGCAAACGACATTGTTATTGTCCACATTCCATGCAACACGTCGGCATTCCAAATCTTTGAAAATCATTTCCAGTTATAAACATACAGGCGATTCAAAAAGAGTTTTGCTCTTTTCTCTCAGTGTCTGCCTTAACGCATTTTTGTGGCAACATTTTCATTAAATTAAACTATTAGGATTTCCATGACAATATTCTGAAAAAGCATGGAAAATCGGCATTAGAATGAGTGCAAAAAGTATAATCTGAACTGTATTTTTGAGATGGCTTCATAGATAATTGATGTGTTATGTAACTTATGTGACGATATCTGGCAAGATTGACGGAATTAAGATCAATCTTATAAATCATAAATATATAAGTAATAATTTTGAACGACACCTATTGTTGACAAAAATCTAGATATCCTTCTATCCCAATCTCCCCAAAAAACAGAGTCTGAATATCCTTACGTTTCAGTGCAACGCTCATAACTAAGCTCCAGTTAGTCGGCAGGTCACCCACTGTAAAAATTGTTGGAACATGATCTTATTCGTGAAGCTGAACAAATACAATCGGCAAACGACTTTGCCATTGTCCACATTCCGCACACACGTCTTGCATTTAAATCTTGAAAATTCATGTCCATGTTATAACATACAGGCTGATGATTCAAAAAGAAGTTTTGCTCTTTTTCTTCAGATGTCTGACCTTCACGCATTTTTGTGGCAACATTTTCATTAAATTAAACTATTAGGGCATTTCCATGACAATATTCTGAAAAAAAAGCATTGGAATTGGCATTAGAATGAGTGCAAAAAGTATAATCTGAACTAGTATTTTTGAGTGGCTTTTTTATAGATTAATTTGCGTGTTATGTAAACATTATGTGACGATATCTGGCAAGATTGACGGAATTAAGATCAATCTTATAAATCTATACAATATATAATTAATATTTTTGAAGAAACTATGGACAAAAATCATAGACATCATCTATTCCCAATCTCCAAAAACAGAAGTTCTGAATATCTTCCGTTTCAGTGCAACTGCTCATAACTAAGCTCCAGTTAGTCGGCAGGTCACCCATGTAAAAAAATTGGTTGGACATGATCTTATGGCGTGAGATAATTTGTCCACAATTCCCTGGCACACGTCTGCATCAAAGCTTTGAAAATCATTTCTGTTATAAACATACAGGTTATTCAAAAGAAGTTTGCTCATTATGTCGTTGGTTTAGTAACGATATAAAAGGAGAAGTCTGTAAAGAAAATCTAATCATTGCAAGGAGCAATTTCTGAAGGTCTCAACAAAACAAAAACACATGCCAAACCCAAGTTATTCTCATGTTGAATAATATAATCCATTGTTCCTGACTTGTACACATCTGGATATAACTTACATCAGTTTCTATTCGTGCCAAATCAATAAGCGTGAGAACAAGAAACAAAATGCTTAAAGTGGTTGTTCGATTTAATGTGTATTGTGTTCTCTACTGATATGAGAGCCCTGGCACTTGCACATAACACCCCATCAAGTACTCGTGGGCAAAACAAACTTTCCGGTTTTTTGATGGTAGAAACGCAAATAATGCATGTTGCCACAGCCCTATTCAATACTGTGCTAATAAAGTTGTTAACCACTAAAACGGCGTTTGTTTGTTTTATTTCTTGGTACTGAAGTTGGATCGAGGGCTCAAATTTCAGACAAACAATGAGAAAAAAGACTACCTTTCATCGATATCAAAATCGATACTACTTCCGGGTAACTCAAGGGTTTTCCCAAAGAGGATCGGAACACGCCCCTTTAAAAATGCTGTCTAGAACCATTACTGGTCACTTGCCAAGTTTCTTTTGTATTGGTTTTTGCTTAAGAACTAAAATGGCAGCCAACGTGGCCGTTTCAAATATCTGTAGAGTATAAGTGCTGCATGCCTGTAATATTTAATTATAATTATGGTCACAAAATAACAACATGATTAAGAGATTTATGTCTTTAAAAACTCATGTATGTCTTTTTGATTTGTAAGAATATTTAAATTCAATATGGTGGCCAATTTGTCCATCTTCAAAAAGTTTAGAAATTTAGAATTTAATTTAGAAATCACATATACTCTCGAAATAATGTGATTAAGTATGAGAAACATTGGTTTAACCAATAAACATTCATAGCTGAACTATTTTGTTTTGTTAACTTGTTTGAAATTCGAAATGGCGGCTAATATCACCGTGTTCAAAACTCTTTGAAGGCGGCTTTATTAGCCGACATCTTGAATTTGAAAAAAAAATACTAATAAAACGAACATAGCAGTTGTAAATTTTTAATGAAATCAGACATATTCCATTGGAACTTTTATCACAATCTCTTCATTTTATTTGTAGATATAATAAGGTAAGGTAAAGACAAAGTGTCGTGCCGAGCAAGCTCGTGCGCGAAGTGTCCATCTCTTTCCTTGGCGTTTGAGTCAGACTCTTCCATGTAATTTTTGCTGTCATGGCTGTGGGGATTCGCCACTCCTCCCGAACAACAAGTCTGTAAACTTTCACAGCATTTGTCGGTGTCATAAAATACAGTGTCCGTGTGACTGAGTGTCCTACCCCCCATCTAGCCATTGTGTTCGCCATTGAGTGCTGTACGCATCATTTGTTTCAACACTGTACCCAAATGGCCTTCGTCTAAAGTAAAGGTTATTCCGTACATGTTGGAATGGTAGCTAGGACACTCTCTCGGGGGAGACACTCAGTTTCTGTACACCGTACAATTTGGTACATTTATACACCTGGGTTGATGAAGAGAATTAATTGAGGAAGTGCATTGCTCAAGGACACAAAACATTGGAACGCAGCGGGGGCTCGAACTCACAACCGTTGGCGTGCGGGTCGGGCGCTCTATCCAATGAACAACATGTGGCCTAGTGATATTAATACAAATTACACTTATATGATATGGTATTTGAAGGTTGAAAACTGTTTGAAAAGTGGCCGGATTGGCACACAGCTTAAATTTTACAGGAAAATACTACCCGCGTGAGTTTCAGACAAAATATCGTCACCTGGGCAGGAAAAACATTCTATGTGCATTTGACTAGAAATCAACCGATCAAACGCCTTATATGTTCACTTTGAATTCAAATGATTAAAACTATAAGCCACGAATTTTAAATAGATTTTGATGTGTAGCCAAGAATATATCAGAAATGATTTTTACTATGCACGTTGGCGATTTGTTGTGACCAGTCTAATGAGCAATGTAATTTGCACATTAGAGGTTTTGAAAATGGCACCATATTTAACACGAGCTTTGATTTACAGGTCAAATAAATAGACGGTTTTTTTCCTGCCCAGTGGCGATATAAATCATACTTTTAATTTACATTTTTTTATTTATGTGACATTTTCAATTATAATAAAGATACTGGTCATTTCGAATATCAGTACTTAGGTTTTATGCAAGTGTAATACTATTTCGATTTGCCTCATCTCGCATGTGACGATTACCGTGTTGTTTTGCATCGTTTCAGTATGCTTCTAAATGTACAATTGTATAAGATGTTATTTTTACAACAGGTTAGGATCGATGGCCTGACATGCCGTGGTCTGCTCTTCCATTGATGACTGTCGATCCTGTGCATCTTGTGTAATTTGTGTGTTTTTATTAATAATTGATTTTGTTGGTCATGTTCAGATATTATCTTTGGGAAGCGCCTTTGAGACCTTGGTTAACTGGCTGCCGCGTTTTGATTTTTAAGCATGCGTACCAACAAAAAGAAGATAGAGGTTTCTATGGTCAAAGAAATATAGCTCTTACTTAAATTTATAATTGTATTAGTTACTTTATGACTATACAATTAAATATCTTAACAGGATACATCATTTTAACTTTTACAGCTCATTGAAGCGGTCTGCTGGCTGCCCTGCTTGATCTGAAGCAAGATTATATACAAATGGCTTGATGTAATGACGATCCTAATTTGCATGGTAAGTTGGAATATTTTTTAAAATAGTTAATCATTAGTTGTACATAGTTGAATTCTTTACATAGTTACTGTTTATGACCCATATTTCTTTTTCGTGAAACATAACCTAATGGAGGTCAAAGACACAAAGGTAATGGAGTTACTCTTTGTATACCTAAGAATATTCTTTGAAGTACGAAGTCTGGGTCAATATCTATACGGATAACCAGGAATGACCGGGTGTGAAAAGTATTGAAGAGGGGTTGCAGAGAGATTTTACATTAGTATTTAATAGGAGATTAAGGTGGAAAAGGAGGAAGACATGAAAAAATAGTTTCACTATATGACCTTTGACCTGGGATCTACAGATCTGTATCTCACACCAGATGTGATGTTACTGGTTAAATTACCCCCAAAATATTTCATATTAACTCTTAGTGTTTTTAGCTTTTAAATGCCATTGTTTTGGAATTTTGGCGGCCATTTTGAAAAGCGCCCTATAAAGGTAACCTATCAAAATTCCTAATTAATTAAATATCATTATATAATAGAGAGCATTCAGAAATTACCCCAAAATTGATTTCATTTGGATTCTCAATGAGCCGTCTAGCTTAAATATATACCGTTTTCTGGGTATTTGGCGGCCATTCCGAAAAAAACGCCCCCTCTAGCGAGAGTTCCCCACATTTCCCAGAGGTTGGACCAAAATAACCCTGATCAGGACATCCGTGAAAATGAAAACAAAACCTTCAAACGTCTTCATTTGATATAGGACCGTATTAAATATGAATCAGACCACCAGACAGGTTGGTGACAAGATGCATTAACATTCCAGGACACAATACATTAGATGTCAATCGATCAATGTTTAGCGATTGCACAGGGATCATTGACGGTGAATGTATTGTAGTCCTGGAATGGGTCTATCTTGTCCACCAACATGGCTGGCTATTGATAGGTCTGATTATACTCGTACTCAATATATAATTAAATTCATTACAGTCCCCAAAAAGGCGTATATTATACGGAATGTAGGCAACAGCCATTTGAAAACAGCGCACTCTAAGGGTACTTATCATAACTCTAATTATTGGAATTAGCATTTACTCAATAATTAGCATTAAGAAAATAGAACAAAGATTACAGATAACTGTTTTAGCTTTATATGCCATTTTCTGGAATTTTGGCGGCCATTTTGAAAAACTCCTCTAGCGAGAGTTCCCCACATTTCCCAGAGATTGGACCAAAAAATCTTGTACAAGAAAACACTTTCAAAACCATCTTCCCCAAACTTCTAGAATGGGACTTTAATTTTGAACCCTACTATAAGGTCCTTTGGTGTCATCCAAATTGGACCAGTAACTTGCTTGAGGAGACAGGTGGTAAAGCCGACGCTGACAACAGACGCTGCTGTGAAATTAGAATTAACAATATTTGAAACCACATTTTTTAGTGCGACATGTGTTTTGACATTTCAATTACATAACTCAGCATATCTAAGATTTTAAAAACTACTCTAACAAAACTCAGCCAATCCGATCCGGAATCTTTACAAAGGCTGCATACGGCCAACACATGTTTTCCCCAAGGAAATAGATATAGTGTGAATTAATAATATATCATTTCGATAAGTAATGAAAACATGAAAAAATGAAATATGGAACGTGATCATAGAATTAACACGCATAAAATTATAATAACAGGCGATCACAGTCCCTCTAGCCGCAATAGATTGTACAATGTGTCTAGATAGAAAAAAAGAAGCATCAATGGATTTTTGTGATACAACTTTTAATTTACAGTAATTAACAGGCCGATTTTCACGGTGTAAAGGTGACATATTTTCTGCAGGTAATGTCACTTTTGGAATGAAATTCTCGTCAAGCAACAAATTTAATGACGCAATATACTGGAGGGTTCCATAAAGCTACATCATCAGAATCAATAGCAACATTTTACGCGGACACCTTGTAATGATGCCCCAGCACATACGCTATCGTGACTGTAGTCAGGCGATGACAATATTCGGTAGCTCATCCATCGGCACTTTTCTGACTTCTAACCTTTTGCAGTTATTATATAGGTCTTTGGCGTAAATTTGATATTAAAAATCCAGTGTGAATTTCTTGAATTACGAAATACCGTATTCCAAATTCAATTTCGAACGTATTATTCTATTTTCTCCAGTCAAACGGCATGCAAAATTGAATCAAGCGCACGTATTACTCCTCCTGGGCAACTGTCAAAACTTATATATCGTATGTTTGCTAAAATGTTTAACAAATGTATACCGTATCCTATTGGTTATATATTATTGTTATCACTTCTGCATTGATTGCTTTAGAGTTGCAGTAAAATTTAATAACGAAATACAGAAGCTATCCAACGACTTATCAATATGAAAATAGCAGTGACACCATACTGCACTAAATAATGATCCGTAGTTGATATTAAAGGTACTTCAAGTAAGGTTTTTTTTTAATTTTATCAAAACAATTTTAAAGTTGTACTTGTGGATTGTTATGATTTAATCGTAATTGTGCGCATCACAATTTAACGTTAATTTTGTACCGAGTTTTGGAAAATAAGATATTGTATGAAGACGGACTGGATTTAGTATAACCTAATAACCTTTTTTAATCTATAATCAAAATTGGAAGCTTTCGATATTGAACAGGAAAATATCTCTCAATGTACTTCTTAATGGTGCCCTACCCGATTATAACATATAATTTTATTTGTTTCAGAAAGTCCATCGCAAACATAGTTTAATTCTAAACTTTATAATTTCAATCGGGATATACCATTTTAACATAATTGTGTGCATTGCAATAGCCCATAGACTACGGTGCAAATCATTTGCCCGGTAACCATAAAAACAAGTATTTGTGTTTATAGCATCACAATGGAAAAGAGTTCAAACGAATATTTTGCAGATTAAGTGAGAAAAGTACAAGGTTTCTAGTAAAAATATCGAGCTTAATGGTGTGAGTAGAGTGGTTTATGGCTGAGAATCGGGTTGTACCAAAAATGCTTTCGTTTTTCAATAGACGGTTTACGCTATACCCTAAAATTCAACTTGACTGGGACCATTATCCGGAAACCTTCCCTCACTGTGTACACAGCGCAAACACCCAACCTGCGCAGTCTATTCGGTACCATTAGGCCAATGGAATTTGATTTTTAGTTTCTAGTTGGAGATTTTTAAAAGGTGACGAGATCCAATTTCATTATTCATTTACTGTCATTTCATTATTTACTGCCATTCATTATTATATCTAAAGGCATCTTGAATACACTAGTAACTAATATTTATTACATAAAGCAAAGTTACCAAGTGTCTAATTAATAAAACAGGGTTATTTGCAGGTTTATTTCTTCAAAAGTTTAAAAATCAGTTCAAGCATTTTTGCACCTAGTATTATGACAAGCAGGACAAAAATCTGGAGGAAATTCATTATTTATGGTTTACTGGGACACCCTCCCAAGTTAACTGCTTAAAATGAACAGGAAGGGATGCTTGAATATTTTGAGCAACTGAACATTTCTTTTTATTATCAAGTTTTCAAGAAAAACAATTTTTTTTCACAAAATAATGAAATATTTGCCACAGCAGCAAATCTGATGCACGCTCCAACAGGAAACTAAGAATCAAATTCCCTTGGCCGTATCCGGGAACTTTCTCTTGGTGCGTACACTACGTAAACACGCAAGCTGCGCAGTCTGTACAGTACCCGGATGATGGTCCCAAATTTTGGATTAACACGAATTTGGGATTATCATCAATGTATATTCGATTATCAACTTTACCAAAATTTAGCACAAAATAGCCGTAATGCCTGATAATAATACAGTACATTTAAAATATTTTGATTGTTGCTTGTGTACCAGCAACCGCGGTTAGATTCTTTATCTGAGTACCTTTGAAGTACCATTCAGGCATTCGAGTAGCCCTGGAGAACACACCCGGGCTCGATTTCTTCGGTATGCCCTTGATGTGCCAGTTTCAGATGGGTTTTTGCTTTATATACTTGTACGCTAAATATTCAATAATTACACCGCTTAGTATATAAAATCAGTTCATTTATTTTCAATGAGTCTTTGTGGATGTAATGCTTGAGTTGGGCCTAGTCAAACGATTCAAATCATGTCTTTTGATAGTCACAGGGGAGCATTTTAGTTCTTCAATAATTACTACATCAATGGGAGTTAAGGAGACGCAGGAACCGATCCAATGTTTGAGTGCGGTACCAGGGCACTGGATTTATCCTTTTGACCAACTGAGTTTGCTTTGTTTTTAATTTTCAACAAGTGCATCCCCCCTGTGTGTGACCTTTGACCCGTGTGTGACCTTCGACCTCAGATTTGTTCTGTACTCAGGTCAGTGGTCCGTTTGGCCAAATTTGGTGGTCATAGGTCATTTCTACGCAAATTGACCTCTATAAGACCCTTGACCTTTTGGATCACTCTGAAACCCTGATAACAAACGTCATACTACCCTCCCCTACCTTCATGCCAAATATCAGCCCTATATGTCAAAGCATAACGACATGCATAGCCGGACATACAGACAGACAGACAGATCTCATTTTTTTAGTAGTATAGATTACAAATTTGGCTAAAATGCTAAAATAAAGCAATCTACGAACTTTTGAGTGTCAAAGGAACTGTCAACCTAAAATTCTCATTTCTCACAGTAGCGCTTACTCCATTGTAGACATTTGATCCTTTCGATATATTACAAATGGAATGGAATGCGAGAATCTGATATTATTTCATTTAAGGCCCCTCGAAGAGAATTGCATTTCGGTTTGACGTTTTGACCTACTTACGACACGGAGGACAGTGGCTACTATCAATTGACCTGCTACTTGTTCAATCTTGGAAGTGATGTAAAAAGTGTGTTTCAGAAAAACAAATAGTTGATTCACTTTCATCATATATTTAAATATATGATGAATTATGTTATTTAGTTAAAACTGTGTTGTGTGGATATCATTTTCAAATCAGCCTTTGGTATTATTATCTAACAGTAACAACACCATGCTTCCAGCTTCAGTCAAAACCAATATAAAAATACGCTGTCATCAATCAACAAGTGTACGCGTCAAATTTACATGATCCGGTCCATTAGTTGAGTGTATACGGATTTCTTCGCTTGTCATCTTTGCGGGAATGACCTTGCTCGCGGCCATTTGATGGTCAAGAGTAGGACACAGCGTGAACACCGATGAAAAGTGACACTTTGATTCACCTCTGTACTTATAAGCCTATTGATATTTCTTTGCTCCCTCAAGAAAAGTGCAGAGGATCTTGAGCATTCCCTAAGCTCGGCGTAGTTGGATGCTCAACGCTTCTTTCACGTTCTATGCAACAATTTAATTAGATAAGAATTTTTGAAGGTCGAATGCATTATACATCACCTTAAAAATTTCTACTTTTTAATTAAACTTTAAAAACCAAAACAAGTCGGGTTTATTATTATAGTAAGTCCTAAATGCATCAGAAATCTATACTACTAAAGTAAAAATCTCTCTGTCCGTCTGTCCGGCCTATGCATTTCGTATTTGGCATAAAGGTAAAGGGGAGGGGAAGACAGTCTCAGGTTTGTTATCAGGGTTTCAGAGTGACCCAAAACGTCAAAGGTCATCTAGGTCCCTATTACTACCAAATTTGGTCAAAAGGTCCGCTGACGTGAGCACAGGACGAATTGGAGATCAAAGGTCATGTAGAGGTCATCCAGCTGGGCAGGAAAACCAGGTAATCGTAAAAGCCAGTGTCATATAATACAGTGTCCGTGTGACTGAGTGTCCTACCACCCGGACCCATCTGTCTATAGTGTTCTCCATTGAGTGCTATATGCATCATATGTTTCAGCACTGTACCCAAATGGCCTCGTCTATAAGGTCACGGTTTATTCTGTACATGTTGCTATGGTAGCTAGGACACTCTCTCATGGGGGACACTCAGTTTCTTTACACCGGGTGAACGCCTAGTGTTGCCAAATTTTAATGACATCATTACTCATTGTATGGTATCATATGTCAAGTAGTATTACCCCACCCCCGCGCTTCAGATTTTCGATGCGACGCGGAAAAATATGGGTCAACCGGCGAACGAGGGAAGCCGTGTTTTTTTTTTCGATTATGGGAATTTATTTTAATTTTTTTAAATACTTGTACAATATTCTACAGTTTAATGTGATGAACTGTAAACATGGTAACAATATTGTACTCATTGATGAATAAAAAAAGTTAGCAGTAATTGCGTGTACACTGTAAAAATGTAGATTAAAAAAAGAACTATACCCTTTCTGTTGAGTAAACCTTGTTGGGTAAAATATACTTTGCTTTGTATAAGGTATACTCAACTTTATCTAAGATTTTACTCAACAGAAAGGGTCGTTCCCTTTTAAATCAACCTTTTTACAGTGATACACGCATTCGTCCCTACATTAAAAGAGAATGTTGGATTCAAGTTAAGTAAGGTGTTTTGGCGATGGCCTATCCTATGAAGTCAAGAAATCTCAGGTTGCAATCATCTACAAGGAAACCTCCATTGCAAATATAAACCAAATGATTGAAGATGATCAGATTTTAATACATTGCGAATGCATATCTTAAATTTCAAATATACCACCCATTCTTCAATGCAGTTGATATAACTTTGTCTCTAAGGAGTAAATATGTATATAAGGGGTGATAATATCCTTAAATCTTAAATATTCTCATAGCGTAACAATATTAGACTACTTAAAGAACTATTATGAGATAATGTTCTCCACGTACCTGAAAAATGAGAATTCTTATATCATCAGAATCGTTGGCACCTAAGAAATGGAGGTGTGACTGCACTTTTAAGAAATCTTAAAAATATATACTTTACTTTTACAGAATTCGTTTACATTTTTCTTTGCTCTCAAATGGATATTACTGTCGATTTCTTTAACCTGGAAGTACACTGAAAAACCTACAAACACAACCTTCAGTTTAAAGCGGCTTAAATAACAACAAAGACTTTATAAAGTATGATTTTATACTGTTCTTTAATTAAGTCCGCAAAGTTTTGGTAGTTAACCGGTGTCATGAAATAGAGTGTCCCTGTGACTAAGTGTCCTACCTATTGTGTTTTGTATTGTTTACTGCACACATCATTTATTTCAGTACTATACCATATAGCCTGGTCTACAAGGTCACGGTTATCCGTGTATTCTGACATCATAGCTAGGACACTCTCTTATGGGGGGACTCTCAGTTTCGTTAGACTATATTCTGTCCAGCTCGAAGTATGAAGTAGCAACGCGGGCGTATACATTGTACGGACTTTCAGCGCGCGCGTAGGCAAAGCACAAGCGCTCTGCAACTGAAAGGCGGCACTGGGTATACGCGCGCGTCGTCACTTCATACTTCAGACAAGACAAAGTATAGCTCTAAAATTACTAGACCCCAAAAACATAATGAAAAGACACCTCAAATACCAACATGTGAAATATGAAACATCCTATAGCTCAAAACATGATTTGGGGCCATATTGGCGGCCATCTTGAAATTAACCATGACGTGAGCCTCCAGTGCTTTTTAATTGGTTTAAATGGATCACTTGACCCAAAAACATATATGCACCTAAATTGCTATCCTAGGTTAAATATATAGGGAGTTATAGCTGATAAGATGTTATGGCGGCCATCTTGGACGCCATCTTGAATTTCTCAAAATGCTCAAAGGTACACAAGGTGCACCTAGCAGATTCTCAAAGAGGATACTTTCAGCTAAACAAATCAATCATAAAATAACTATATACAAAATTTCCAGGTTCAGCCATGGTTCTTCTGCCGGACTACACCGGCATTTCGAGGACGCATCCAAGCTGCCAGTATGAAATCTTAAATTTGCAGTGTAAATCACATTAAATAATGATTTCCGCTGCTATTTTGCCATCTTTGCAAAGTAAAATGTGTTTTTTTTTTTTTCAGGCTATATTTGAAGAGCTGATATGCAGAAGGGGTTACTTCCACCGCTGACCGAAAATTGATTTATTGGTATTATGTTATAATGCTAACATGTTTTGGCGCTTGTTTGAATTTCATACCTCTTTTCATTCCTGAGACATCGTAATTTTTTCCCTTTCGGTAATCTTCGGGAATTGCCGGAAAGGTCGACTTAAAAGGACTACAAAATCTCAGGAAAATATTTTTGTTTTCGTTTTTTAATGTTTCCTCATAGCCTTCCATGTTATTCAACGTTTAAAATCAAAGTAAACTGTTTTGAGTCACCAAATTTCAATAAATTTAGTTTAATCACCCAAATATGTAGTTTCGGAAATGCTTGCAAAATTCAGAGAAAATGGCATTCTGACCAATTTAATTTAAAATCATAATTATTTTTTTTTTTTTTGATTTGGAAAACATTAGGTGGAGTCAAAATTTATCTACAAATGTGATTTCTAGGAAAGGGGTCGAAATTTATGTTTTGCACAAGGGCTTACATCTACTTTTGTGATTAAAGGTAATTAGTAATTAAGAAAAAAATATATTTAAGATCATACACTTGTTTTACTTTACTACAATATTAAGCTCGATATTCTTGACAGTTTTTCCTCTTTTTCTCGAAAGTGTAAAAGTGGAAGTAAACCTTTTGCATGTATCATTTTATGATGGATATATCCTGTAATAATGTTTATGTGAAAATATGGTATTTTACTCTCAGACTTGCACGTTTACAGCGATTTCTAACATCTTATATTCAAACTTGATTTATTCTACAAGAAATTTATTGTTGTTATTACAATAATGGCCACCGCATTACCAATTGCATTAACACCAGAACCACAAACATAATCATGAATTTTGTAAATACGATTTTTCAACAACTGAACCCTACCGTATGCTTGCTAAATTCATGAAATCCACTTTAAAAACATAAAGAATGTTTGATGTTATCAGGTATTTTCCCCCAAAAAAATAAATGTTAATTGGACACCAAGAGCATAATAATGATAATGTTCCTTCACAACAAATTGTAGTGCATTAGACAATGGAATGACTGCGATTGTTTATATTACTTGAATCGCTTACCCTTAATTAGAATTTACTTCCCCAACTTTGATTTTCTTCCAAATCAATAATCCATCGGTAAGCTAATCTAATGTAAATACAAAGGCAGTATCACATACTTGAGGTTATTATTTTGCCAAATTTAGCTCACGGTCTTTTTGCTGTATTCCCATGCAAGATGGAACAGTCTCCTCAATATTAAAATTCGATGAGCGTACTGTGGGCTGGTGCCTGTTTTCAGATTGAATCAAGGCAACTAAGCTGAAAGCCGGTCTTATCTATCCAAATATCAAAGCCATTTATTTCTTCCCTTTCCCATCTTTCTTTCGCAGTCACTTTTATACATACACCTTTTCCTAGTTGCAAGTGTACGTGCCTCCGCACCTTGTCCACGATTCATCGACACGAAAATGGAAGTCAAACCCTAGTGCTATGTCCCCTCTTTTGTTCTCATTACTCTGCCCCACAACCGATTTATTAAGTAATAGGTCGTGGATATATCCTATAGTGTCTGTGTTACTCGATCCTTGTAAAATGCCGTTTCTTGCCCCCGGTTAATAAATAGGTGAGAAATGTTGATACCCCATGAGAGACGATATTCATACCAATCCGAGAGGTTTAACCAGTTTTATCAATACTGCCTCCCAGTACATTCAATTAGATTTGGGATTTTAAAAAGAAATTGTTTCCTGTGTTTCACAATCACTCAAAGAATATATCTTGTTACAAAATTTCATATCCGGAGCGTGAGTGCACCGATTTAAAAAAAAAGTTACTTTAACATTGAGTTCAATTTTAATAATACAAAATTCTTACTTCCTATAATTTCAAATCATAATTTACATAATGTTCCTCTGTCACATCGGTTTCCAGCTTAATATTGCAATTTGGTAATTTTGTTTCTTTGAATTTGCAATCCAATCAGTTAGTAACATTTTTGTATAAATGTCGTGTACGTGTATTGATCAAAATTTTATTTCTAAATAAATCATTATTATTTTCGTATACATTTTGCTTTAATATTGCATTTTAAGGTCTACTCTGTGGTTTAAAAAAGAGAAAGCCAGTGATTGATTCAAGAACAAGAAAGAAAGAAAAAGAAAGTCAGTGATTTGTAATTAAGAAAAGAAAAGAAACAGAGAACAAGCGAGTCTGGGTTCCTTGCTACAAATTTTATATGCGTGTATCAGTTGATATGTGAGTAATATATATTTTCAGTTAAGTTTCCGCTTCCAATTTGCTCAGAGCTATCATAAGCATATTTACCCTTACATTTCAGATGCTTCATACCACCTGGGTCGCGAAACTGGCCGTGCAGATAATGTAATATTGAAAAAAGTCTGCCATTTTCTTTCAGGATAGAAGATGAGTAAATTTCAGCACTAAAAAGAATCAGCTCACGTGAAATGAAGTTATTATATCTGCTAATGGAGTTCATCGGTAATATTTATAAATCTGACCTGGTATATCCTTTACCAGTTACCGCCAGAAACTATTATTACTGTTGCTGTGGAATGGAATGATATCTACCTTGAGGGGAATTTCATCAATTGGGAATTAAGCCGTAAAATTTTCCTTCTCAAGTGGTACCCATTCATTATAAGAACGGATTTGTGGGGTTTTATTCTTATCCCGTAACTACTAGTTAAACTTGTTTATAACGAATGCGCTGTTTGAAATTGTTATAAGTAGTTATGGTAAGTCCTGTGAAGAATTTGTGTAATTCTATAACTCCAATTATAATGCTTGAGTCAAATGGAGCATTTATTGTCATCGCCAAAACCAAATCTACACACGGTTGAACTGGAGCTATGAAAAAGAATACAGGATTGTGGAAACAGCTTTTTCGTGCAATGAAAGAGCGGGTAGAACAGCGATTGTCGATTTATTGGCTAAATGTGCTATTAAATGATTGACGGGTTTTATACATATTCTTGCCATTAACATCACTCTATAATAAAACATGTACACGATGTGATTTTGGTGTAGAAAAGGGTATCCATACAACAGGCAGACAATTGGCAGATAATAATTATTAAAGGGCCTGCCTACCATTTCAACTCACTTCATTAGAACCTGAACAAAACACAATTCAGTGTGAACGTGACATAGGCATGTATATAAGCTTTTACAATTACTGAACAAATCGCTTCTTTCCAACAATGGTGTGATTTGACCTTTCATGTGAATAGATAACACAGTTTTTGTAAGCGATATTATTTTTTGGCAATGTGTGGATTTACTTTGAAACTTTCAAACGTGTCTCCAAAATTGCCATTACTCACTGCCGTTTAATATCAAGTCTCCTAATTAGCTAAAACTTCAATGGCTGAATATTATAATCTTACTGAGAAGGCCACGGCCCACAATGTTGGAAAAAAACACATGCGCTTGGCCAGTTTCGAACCGGCAACCTCTGGATTACTAGCACGGCGCTCTCACCAATTAAGCGACGCAAGCCAGGATGGTAGAGGAGCGATATATATCATCCATAGGTGTATAAGATCCGAAAGGATCCATCGCTTTCCTAGCGGATATCATCAAAACTGTATATTTACATATTGCCTCCGCCATGTTGCATCTCCAAGAAATATATCTCAACTATGTGGTATCAACGGAAAGTTTATGAATTTCTGCTGCAAATATCATTGATTTTGCCCATGATTCCCATTTAAATGCATGACGGTCAAAAATCATGATAGGGGTATGTCCAATTTATGTTAATTGATTGGCATGCGATGGTGTAAAGGCCCTCATCCCTAAAATTGTAGATTTGTTTGAAACGTTTTTTTAAATGTGGCATAATGTCGGACACAACCCTGGTTCGTGGTTTTTCCTGACTCACACTAGAGTAGTTATTGATTGAAACAGCCGAACCATTCCCCATTCTATTCAAGAAATCTTTGCAAGCTTTTATTAGCATTAGGTTCTTATTTTTTTCTTACATACCAGATAATTCGATTAAGTTGACCAGAGTATAATAGACATTCGCATAATACTTGTTTTTGTTTATTGACCTTTAACCCATAAAAACCTCGCCACGGCCGACAAACGTCACCTGTGCCGAACTGGCGACATTCGCTGACACAACATTTATTATTCGGATCTCCAACAACTCCTTCTTGTAGTGGTTATTGTATGAACAGCTAGTAAAACCAATAAGTATTAATTCAAAATAGGGACATTCTTGTTGCGTTTTAATCAATATTTTCTACTAATACTGATTGATTTTGACCAAATGCTTAATTTTTAATTAACGCCTTTGCCGAATTTGCTACATTCTAAACTTACTATAAAATTGTTAATGAAATGAAAACCTTACCTATGACTCAAACGAAAAGGAATAATGTTTGCACAGTTTGTGGTGGAATGGTCTTTGAAAAATATGTATTTAGTTGTATATACTTAGAATTCCACAGCCTTAGGCTCTATAGAACGATTAAAAAAACATGTATATATGAACTAACCAATAATTAAGAATATCACTTGAAAAAATAATCGATTACGTAAATATTTGATTGGGTGCAAACAACTTATTTAATAAATGCTGGATGTCTAATTGCAATCTATAAAGTTTATAACATTTTCTTATCTTATCATACGTTCGATACCTTGCAGAAATAATGTACATTGAGACTCGCTATCTATGTCAGTCGTCTATTGTAAAGAACTTTTGTGGTATCAAAACTATTTTAGGCTTTCACAATATAATTAATATTTGGCTATTCTTCTCCGAACCAATACAGAAGTGTATCTTACAGTGGTTCCGTAGTATACAACAATATTTAGACACAATAACATACATGCCTCTCCAATCATGTGCTAATATAAAAACAATTCCAAAGTTTGAGTTTAATGTATAATTTCGGCACTGCCTCAAAGGGACACAATGGCATGACAAAATATTCAGACATAATGAAATGGACCAGTAATGAAATCACTTCCACAAATTTGAAAACAAATTGAATATTTACATTCTGTAAAAACAGCTAGAGTTTGTGGCAGTTTGTGGCAATTCCTGCCACGGAATATCAAGGTGTTGACATCCTTACCAGATTTTACAGTGTGTCTAGCATGTTTTGTGACACAATTCAAAAGCATTCAGACCGGGATTCAGTCATTGTACTTCAGGCTTGTAGTAAGATATTGATCTGACAAAAGAAAGGTGGATTAGCCGGGATTATATACAAAAGCAATGGTCTATGAGCTGATGACTGCATGCTTTTCAAGTTTGATAAAATGCTGGCAGTAATGTCAGTAACCTTTGCTGAGAAGTGAAGCTTGGAAGGAATATAATAGTAGTTATTTTCGCCTTATTTAGAAATTGCAAACACCATCTTTTTTTCAAATTTGTGGAAGTGATTTCAATAGGGGTCCATTTCATTATGTCTGAATATTTTTTCATGACATTGTGTCCCTTTAATTCAACTTTGACATGTTTTTGGAATAGATTTTTTTTTCATAGCTGTGCTATTGTTAATTTTCTGTTGGGATATTTAAAGATATTAATCAGAAAGCTATGTACTTATGACAGATGGATTAAGACAGTGACATCTTCGCATTAAACTGTATAAAAGCATATTAAAGCCGAAATTTGAATATATCTATTAGGCCTAATTCTGTGTATTATCGGTGACAGGCAGGGGCGTAACAGTATCAAATATCCCGGTCAAAGCTCTCTGGGTGGCGACCTGCCCTCCTCCCCCCCCCCCCACCCCCCGCCTGTTACGCTACTGGTGACAGAGTCAAGGGAGTCATTTGTTGACAACAACTTAAAAGTATGGGTCTTTCGGTGAAATTGTTTTAATCATCTGTGTTTCAGTAGATTTTCTCAAGGATTTATATGCCAATTGATTTATCAAATTTGTCTGTTTTGGTAATTTGCATATAATTTTACATATTTCTCCCACCCAAACAAATAGTAAGCGGGAAAAGATGAGGTTTTTTAGTGATAGCGATAAAAACAAATGAAGTCTATAGCGAGACCGAGGCCGGATACAAAATACAGGGTCTTATGACAGGCATTCGGTGCCTTATAATTCACGGGATATTATTGACGGTACCGGTAAACAAGTAGAAAGATAAGGTTCTATTAACACCAAAATCAGAGGTTTGATGTAGGGACGTATAAAAATCATATGACATTGAAGCTGTTTACATCCATCTTTTTTGAACCTATAGAATTGAAAATTGGCACTAACATTGTCCAGGGCTCTATCACTTGATTATGTGCAGTTGACTTTTGTTGGGTACTTATTTTCATCACTTTTGCTTCCTGCAACCTTTTGGGACACCCTGTACAATACGTCTAAGAAATTCGCCATTCCTTTTTCCTTTATGTATTTAGAATAAATCTGGTTTCCCAGATAAAGTAATTTGGGGTGTTTTCTTACACAATCCCACGACGACAACAGTGATTTGGAAAGTAAGCTAATGCCTCCAGATGTATTAGAATGCTGCAATCTCAGCCCGCCAATTTAGATTTAAAACTATAGGTTTTCAAAATGGTCCCCTAAATCTGTTCGTTTGTGTGCCGCAGCAGAGGGACTAAAGAGTCAACAATGTCAAAATTCTCAACATACATTGTTAAATAATACCAAATTACACATTGCTTTGAGCATGATTAATATCAACATGAAGATTTCCTTCAAATGAGTCAAATATCTTGTCTTGGGTAAGTAATTCTTGCGATTGCTCTTCGAAATATTTCAGAGACATCTGCAAAACATTTACCCCTATTTAAAATTTTATTAACCTGGGTAGAGAGTTAATGATAATTAATTTATATTATGGCGTGTACTGTAAAGAGGTTGAAAAAGGTTGACGCATTGCAACTAGATATCTATTGTAGATGCAAATAGTTAACACTACGTATTGTTATTATCGAAATGATATTGACTGTTTTGTGTTATTGATATTTGAGATGTTTTGTACATGAAGGCTTTTGTTTTTGGACAGCTGCGGGTACTATACGGCAAAATCCTGCAACACGAGGACTGGACTAATATTGTTCTACAAAATATACCTTCTAACGACAATAATTTACAGCTGTATTGGGTTATTTTACAAAGTGGTTAGACAATTGGTGACAGAATCGATCATATAACGCCTCGCTAATTGCGTAAAACCTGACATAAATAAAATTATACCACTTTTTGAAAAAAATATGATTCCATTAGATTGGTTTGATATGATTACAGATACTTATTTTGAAGGAATTTCTATTGCGCTAAATGTCAATTATAATAAGTCTATCGTGTTTCTTACGAATTATTAATAATTAAAATTATTTCTTGCTTCAATTGTTAATTTATAAACTTGATATTCACTCTTTTGAACGAATCACAAGGTAAGGTTATAAACAATTTAAGTGCTATATGCTCCATTTAATTTAAATCAATTATTTATTATGTTATAAATCAGGCAAAAGGATAAAGCTTTCATTTATTAATACAAGCTTTCCACTCTCCGTGTTAGTATTCTAATGAAATGTGCTTGTTGTGAAATAATTTACATGTGACTGTCTTGGTGGCAATGGATTTTAGCTAATTGATGCATGGCTCTAATTTTTGGCATACAATTTAATTTCTGTAGCACAAAACACAATTGTTAATATGGAATTCCATTGAAATTATGCAGGATTTATTTGTATAAAATGAACTTTGACCCACAAGCAACTTACTTATATGTACCCGCACATTTTAAATCTATTCATGGAAGAATTAAGTAAACCTAAGAAAGATGTGACCTTAACTGAACTTTGTTCTTAAGATATAACCAAAATAGTATGTACCATTTGAATGGAAGATCCGTTTGGGGCTATTACATTATACTACGTCTACGCCAAAATAAATTACCCTGGCAAGTAAACTATATACCACACACTGCATGAAGTCTCTAGCGCACACGCACTTGCGCGCACACGCACGTAAGCACTCACCCTCCTACGCACACACACACACATACACACACACTTGCCTACACGTATAGACACACACACTCGCACACGCACACCAACACACACCCCACCACCACAACACACACACATTCGCCAAACAAAACAACTGCACAAAAGTTGGATGACCGCTAAATAAATCTTCACAACGGTCCCCTTTCATCACGTGCCTAAGAAATCTATATATTAATGTATAGTATATCTGTTGTATGCTCTAATCGTAAGCGACCCCTTACACTAGCCAGTGGAATTGCTATGGGTCTATCTTGCAAAATACTGTCAATAAGACAATCATTGAGTATATACTCTTTTGGTTCTTGTCAAAAAATAAATCATTGTAGCATTAAAGGTCCATGGCCCGATCGCTAATTGCCTCGTCCCCAGAAGCCCAGATTTTACCGGAAGTGGTCAACATTTTGGTATCAGAAGAAAGCTACTATTTTTCTCATTTACCCTGTGAAATCTTAGGGCCAAAGGATGTTTGGTTTGGATGATATGAGCGAAAATGTAGCCCAATTTGGTCGACCAATATTAATTTTACACAGTACTCTATGGGGCTTACGAAATCACGTTTTTAGCTCTCACATGAAAACGGATTGAAATATCGGCGCGAAACTTTACAGGTGGGGTTTTTGGGTGAAGGCCAATCTATCAAGATGAAAACTTCATATCCTTAAATCGGGCATCCCCCTTTAACAGTACGGTCATGCAATCGATTCTATGATGGGAATCGATCTTTAAACATCAAACTTTGTGAATATGCAGACACCCTGGATGAATATATTAGTCCCAGGTAGACACATTGTCACTGAAAATTCTCAGCCTGAGAGTTAACGAGAAAATTGGAATAAATATTGAACATTGCGTATCATAAAAACGTCAAGATAAGTATTTTAATACCGGTTATGCGTTTGTAAGTACTGCTAAAAGGCACGTACATATTCGAGATTATTAAAATCTGGTGCTTATTTTGTAAGATGGATTCGGAAAGTTTATCGGGAAGTTTATTTCTGGGACTTCACCCAACACAAGTGAAATACAATGTTTAAATTCAAACGGATTTGTTGTTATGTATTTTGAATTCGGGGGCATTAAAAATATACAAATCTTTTAATTAAAAATAGACCGCGTGTGAAACAGTAGCTGTAATAATATCATTCTATGAATCTACCAATCCGCTTATTTCTCAGTGTGATTTTTGTTGTTTTTGCATATTCAATGTCCTCACAGGGACAAAATATCTCGAGGAGGTGATTGCACGTTGTGTACCTTACCCGGGGATTACCACTATCCAGCAGTCTTTATCACCGATGTGCTTAATTTAAGTCGTTGAATCTGAAAACGTTATTGTTGCTTCGAGATGGTTGTACATCGCGAAGAGTATCCCCGTGCCGTAGATAATATTGTATGTGTCCCCTTCTTCAGAAAGAGGATTGATTTTCTTATCAAGCCATGGCTATTGAGTATAAAGCATCTATGTGATATTCTGCTTTAAATAATGTAGCTGTCTTGAAATGGTTTGTAATAAAAGTTCAGTGCGGCTGATGCTATTCATTTCATTTCAGCTGAATTCGTTGGACGCAAAATGATAACAAACAAATTGAAAAGAACAAACAGCATTTTGCAGGAGACTCCAAGAGAAATACATTGGTTATGTTATTATCAAGAGTGGGGGGGGGGGGGGGGGGGGGGGACTTATGGGAACTGAACTTTTTTCTATGCCTTTTAGTTCTTTTATTTCAAGTAATATTTTCGTTTTTACGTCCAACGAGGGATTGACAGTCATCTTACTCTTATCTTCCAAACCTTACCATAAGTTTCTTTTTATTCGTTCGTGTCTTGGTATTGCAACTTGTTCTTAAAGAGTGTTTTTCCCATCGGAAGAGAGCGAGCAGTTAGATGAGTATAATTTGTTCTACTTTTAAAAAAGATGTTGTTAGAAGGTGTACGCTCATGTCAACCCTTCCATAGGTACGGTGTAGATAGGTGGTTTAACACGCGAAAATTGATATTTACGTTCACAAGAATCAGTGGGTGTGGTAACAAAGACGAACGAAATTCAGACGGGATGATCGCCACTTACCTGGGGGAAAAACTTGGCGGTCGGAAAATTACCTTTCCGCCACGTTAAAAGAGATTATGCCTGGTATTTAAACTTGGGCTGACGCACACCGGGCCCTGGGTTGTTAACGTGTATAGATTATTTGTGTCGTACAAATCACAAACGACCGCTAGCGTGTTGCATTTGTGGGGATGGTTATTCGAACCTGTGTTCTACCATAGTATTGAATTTAAAAGAAAGTATTCTGCAAAGCGTACTTGTGTGGAGACATAGTTTAATTGGGTTGTATTTGCAACCTACAGGTATATTTGTTTTATTGTTGATTCAGGGATCTGTTCAATACTTAGTGGCAAACAACCTGCAAACGAAGTTGCACGATTTATTTCAAATACCACTAATTTATGAATACCTAAGCGGGATAAGTGTCCTTAGTTTACAAGCATCATAAGAATTTTGTCATCCTTATTATTCGTTTTCCTTGGATTTCACTTGCGGACCATTATTCTATTGCATTTGTTTGAAAGCAAATAAAATATGTCGTTACTCTAAATAGTTTCCACTTCAATCACTTGATTTATGACTAAACATGAAAGATAAATCCTACCTCCGCCATTTTTGTAGCACCATTGGGAAACGCCACACGTTACCCAATCCGATGGCAAAGCCGATACAGGCCAACAGAAAGTCCATTGTACCAGTCCACTGCCCCCTGTCCATATTGGGGTCCACAACTTCTGCATTTTCGGCCGCTCCGTCCGCTTCCAACTTTTTGTCGCCAGCATGATCCATTGCATTGTAGTTGCCATCTTTAGCTTCGTCCGGTGGAGGTAACTTCTCCACAGAATTCACGGAACCATTTTTATTTTCGGTGGCCGACATTCTGGTTCTCTTTTCTGGCAAATCTCCAAGTTGATAAGCTCAAAACAAAGCTAACAAGAGCCTCCAAATCAATTGGGCGGAGCAGAACTGTGTCGGTAGGCAATAGAAATTGCTAATTGCCTTTTTGTGCGTATAGCATCTATTGCTATGCGCAACTAGAAGCAAAAAACTCCTTACTATGCACACCACCGAATCTCTAGTCGAGCACAGGGATTGCGAGTGCGCCTCGAGTGGTTCTCAGTTAAAGATGCAAATTGATACCCTATTCTTACGAATCAAGAGCAAAATGGTTTCGGCCTCAATGTGAATCTTGGCGCAAAGTGCTCTGGGTAAACTCCCTACTCCAACATCAAATCTGACGAGGTGATAGCGGTCAAGCTTGAGGCGAAGATTTTTTTCCTACTTCTCTCCAGGATTTGAGTCTCACCGTTGACGCGATGTGGCGCGACGCGTATAGGACTACACACTACTGGAAGAAGAGCTTCAGGCGTCGAAACATTTATTCGAGACTTAAGCCAATAAAACTGGTCTAGCTACTGGTATGTTATGCAGACATTACACCAACCAACTGAACAGATTGCATTGCCGTACCAGCTGCTCTGAACATTCGACCGCCGCCACCTATTACCAAGTGGTCCTCTGGATGACTAGCTGTAAATCGGCAGAGAAAAAATCCGATCTCGATACCTGCGGAGTGGTAAAACGATCGCCTGCGTCGCTTTGCTACTGTTTATCATTCACCAACACAGCATGACACATCTACCTGAATTTAGACATGGTAACGAGGCTGCAGATCCAATTCTCTGCTTGGGCTATACACCAGTATGTGCTCATCCCACCATATATAATAAGCACATCCTAATTGGAAGCAACGGTAATAAATGATATATATCTACATCAGAAATAAATCAAAACAGTGTCAGATAACACAACAAGTGCTTTCTATAGAATAATCCAATAATCCCATATCATTACACGCGCTGGTAATTTATTCGGCTCAATTAGTTATTATAGCAATGAAAGACGAAACTATAGCCAGTGATTGGTCTCCTTATACAGTACTTTTGATTACCTGACGTCAAATGCAAAGCTTCCTAAATACCAGGCTAGTGCTGATAGTTAAACTGACAAGCGACACCACCATTCACTGATTTCCACGATTAATTTGAGACGAGTGAATCTTGCTGGTTCAGGGCAAAGAGGTCGAAGGGCTAGGAGTGAGAGCCTTGAATTACACTTATACCGTAGCTGAGGCGTGTTTGGATTGCCTTCATTTGGACATCTCCGATTTATTTCTCTTTTCTCGGGCTGGAAACTATTCCTAGTCGCTGTTCCCTTGTCTAAACAGTGTCTGACCTCCTGCAACTGAAAATTTATTGGTGCTGCTATTTTTATCACATCACTTAACCATGTTTCATTAAAATGTCGTAAGAAACATTTTTTTCGCTAAACGTTTTATTCTGCTTTTGCTATTGATCTTTCATTATGGAAATAGTTTGCAAAGAATTGTGCTTATTATTTGATTTGCTATTTTAAAGATACCTAAATGTGATAGTTATCCCAAAATTATAAGCACACATTGCACACCCACACACATGAAAGCATGATGGCATCCAACCATACAGACACCCATACACTCACACCACCCGGCACATACAAACACACACACACACACCATCACAAACACACACACGTTGTTATGTATATGAAGGCTTGTCATGCTTCTATTTGCATTCAGTTATTAAAATGGAATATGATAGCTACCAGCAAAATATATAATTTAACAATGGTAAAAATAGTTTTCTTAAATCGACTTTCATTGATGTTGTTTGGATATTTAAATGTCGTATCTATAGATTACACAAAAATTAAACACATCCACGACTGTAGCCATGGTGCATTGAAGCTAGAATGAGTACGCCGCGGCCGGCCGTGCCAAATATATTATAAATATCTGGCTCTTGATAAACTGAACTTAGTTGCAGCTTCCCTCCTCGCAATAATCCAGCGTGTCTAAAAATGGTACAATCAGATAAGCCATTTTCATCAGATATCCTTAAGGACTTTAATTAAGCACATAGTATCTTAATACGAAAACCAAGCTTTTCATGTTTGTTTTTGTTTCATCCCATTTGCTTTAGGCACTCTAAAGAAATATTTGCGTTTTACTGCATTAAGTCAAAATCCATTTCCTGTTCCAGTTTTCTCTATGCGTTTCAATTGCCCATAACAACATTACTTCAACAGAAAAAAAACAAAAAAATGCAACTGTTTTCTAAAGGGATTCCGCTTCAAGGAAAGGATTACATTTCAATAAGCCACTCATAACGGTCAGAAAGGATTTTGCATGATATCATAGTGACCTGTAAGAAGTAGCTGTTGAGAAATCTGAAATGCAAATGAGACACTCTGCATGAAAAAAGCACCCTTATGTCATTCGCTTCACCTCCTTTGAAAGGGGTTACTAAAGCATATTTGCACATTTTGGAAATCGTGTTGCATTTGTGGTGTATGGTTATCCGACACCTGTGTTCTACAATAGTATTGAATTGGCACATTTTGATATTTTTTGCCAGTTACGGTTTGTAATTGTCTAGAAAACTATACCTGCGAACGAGAAATGCTAAAAATGTCGTATTTATCACAAAAATAAGCTCGATTTTGTAATTAGAATTGGGATCCCTATTGGGACTTAACGGCAAGCTGGAATGCTACGTTATTGTCCGGTGCCATGATGAAATCGTCCCCCCTCGAGAAATAACCTCTAACTTGCCTTGCTGAACTATTAAACAACTATGGATTAGGCCGTAACACAACTGGGCGCTATTTCTCGGCGATTTCACATTGGAGGCAGGTTTCTCAAGCAGCCCGTTGAATTATTATCGGGATCCCGATCATAATTATTCTAGTACAAAATTTCTACGTTTGTGACACATAGGCATTGTCGAGCTTAACCATTCGCAGGTATAGTTTACTAGCCAGTTACCATGCAACCCGTGTAAAAATCTCCAATTGTTGAACATTGGGGGGCCGCTCTTCAAAAATGTGCGAATATTGCTTTAAGTATCACGAAAACACAAGGGGGAATGTTTTTGCGTCATTTCAGGTAAGTTTCTACCCTATATCATCAGTAACAGAACAAAATTAAAACTCGTAACATTCTGTATTGCTGAGAAGAAGAAGATTACAAGTCACACATTGATAACTCATGAAAATGCATGTGTTTAAAAGAGTGTACATTGCCCAAAGTGACAATACTATGAACTCGCTGCAGTTTTATTAGTGTTATCTCCAGATGCCAAAGCTACAAGATGAATTAAGATAGAAAACATTGTTCTTACAAATATTTTGAACATACTGAAGTGCCTTATTACAATACACAAAGCCCACAATTATTGTATATCAAAAGCAAAGAAAACATCGGTTTACTTACATGTCGGGGAGAATACTGGTCCAGCTTTTATGAATTTTTCTCTCGAAACCTATATCAAAGAAGCACTACCGTCAAACATTTACGGATCCACTGAAAAGACCTACTTGCACGTTCATGAAAACGATGATTTGTGGATGTCCCTTGCTATGTGAGTCATGTTTCAGTCTGCGTCCATTTTAACGTGTTGTTTGTTGTGTAAACTTAATTTTGCTATAGGGTAGTCTCTATCGGCCTCAATCTTTAAATAATTTAATCCCCGATTTCATGTCTAAAATACAATTCTCGATTGTATCTTTCTGAGACGGGCCCCGTCCACGCAATCAATGGTTGGGGTACATATGCACCTTCTCTCCATTCAGTGTACCACACTGTCCACATGGGTTAAAGGGAGGCGGGCAGTGGTTATTATATTAAATCCGCTTTTTTTTTTAAAGTACACAAAAACACCTTGTTTGCATGTTACAGATTCCTCTAACCTTGGATGCACCACTCGTCCACATATTATACGGCATCACTCTATTCTTAATTGTAAGGGACAGGCATTAATGGAATCATGGGCGTAAGCATCAAGTCTTAAGTGTACACTTACAGAAGTAAAATGCATTATCTACCCATTTCTTTTCTTTAAGGAAATTGTCTTAGCAGAGTAAAGGTATATATATATATATGAAATTTATGTAATCGGCGTTTTATAGAATACAATCTTAAAACCAAAACGCGCTAAACGTCCATTCGAATGAAAGAATGTCACAAACTATATGAAGTAATTTATGGCAACAATAACATTAACTTATTTTATTTTGTTTCTTCCGACTGAATCTCACAAGAAGCTTATCTTAGGTAAACATAAATGGTAACTTAACTGCACGTATTGCCTTATTACTTTTAAATAATTATAACAAATATTATGAAACAAATCTTTTCGATATAATCCCTAGTTAATAATTCCTTTCAATAAAAATCAGTGGCATTTCCATAGATTATTGAACCACCGTCGACACCTTCGGTGACTCTAAACAACGCTAGTTAGTCAATATTTACCCAAGTCACGTAGCAGATCTGAGCGATCAGTTTTATACCTCGATCTGTATCAGACACAGAGGAATACACAGGGCCTTGAACCAAATTAATAGGAATATATTCAGAAACACAGAAGCAATTTCATTGACAAATACGGTATTCGGTAAAATCAAACCCGTATTCCCACATGAAAAGTGTATTTTTTCTAACAAATCATTTGTATATGTAGTTTTATCATGTTCGTAAACACTTAAGTGACGGAGTGTCCTATCTCCCAAATTTGTTTTCGCGCCACTGTTGGAGTTTTTCATCGAATATTTTTTGTAATACCAAACAAAAAACAAAAAATTAAATAGGACAAGCCGTTAATAAGTTAATTAGTGGGGTCGCATATAGCCCCCCCCTAACGGAAGTCGTCTGAGAATATTTTTTAAAATAAAGAACCATAGTCAATTTTATTGCTGATATATGTGCACACATACATGTAAGTAAACAATTATTAGTTAGTAACATTAAAAATGATTAACCCTTTATGTGCTGAAAACAAACAATACCATTGTGGACGTTGCTAAACCGTTACTGTGCAAACTGGGAAAATGATGTGTATTTTGCAACACCCGTAAAAATATAGGATTTCCTAAAACTTCAAGTTTTGTGTTAATATATGTAATGCTTTAATTCGCTGAGTTCTGAGTAGATATCAACATAAAATAAGTTTTCGAAAAGTTTGATGTAAGTGAAAGGCACTAACGAGAGTGAAAACCCTTTGATCACTTAAGTGTTAAGCAATTGGGCAAGAGTTCCATATGTACCCCTCTTCAGATTTCTACATGTAACAAATTCTTTTTTATTTTTGGCCTTAGGGTTAGGGTATTTGTTAGTGTAAGGCCAAAAATTAAAAAAAAATTGTTTCCTGTATACAATTTTAAAGCCTGGTACATACATGACATATGGAATTCTTTCCAGCAATTGTATTCCATCTTTCCTCGTTCAATTCATGTCAATGAAATGCTCATTCGTTTTCAATGAAAATAATAGTTTGATTCTTAAGAAGTTATTTTTTCAATACCAGAATTGGCCAAATTCGAAAGTAGACAACAGTCGAATTTCTCTACTTAAAGGTGCAACGAGAGATTTTGAGGCACCCAAATATTGTGTCATAATAGTAATTTCATATAGATTAGACACTCAATAGATTTCCTGCCTTGTATTTCGCTACAGAAATGTCTCAAAAGAGAGAAAAAAGACGATTTTGATTTGCTTATATTTCAATGTAAAACCTAGGCTGAATTTTGTATTTGCTCCTATACGAAATTAGAAATTTCACAATTTTTGTATTAAAGAAACATTTCTCAGCTTAATCCTTTCAGATGGGGATATTTTTAATGGAAAGCTTTACATCGGAGCAAAAATCAGTACTTTGATTTTTTTAGGGACACCTGATATGTGAAATCTCTCGTTGCACCTTTAATTTGCCTTGTATTACAAGGCAAATTCAATATAGAAATTGAACTCGGTTTGTATATTTTGACTCCTTCTGACCTCTAAACATAATAAATAGAAGAAAAGAATCCTATAATACACCCAGACTATGCTGACCCATCAAGGTTGATATTAAATTTTCACAACATTATAACGTTATGAAATATAAATGAAAAATAGTCAAGTGTTAATGACTTTGTAAAAGAGCAAGATTAACCTCTCTATGTACATTTGTCTTAGCCTTCCCTTGACTAAACTCTCTGCATCCAAATACAGATAAAGGACTAAAAGATACAAATACAAACAATGTCTAGACCAATTCTCCGAAATGGAAGCACGCGCACGCCAGTCGAGGAACCACAGAGAAACTGAGTGATAACTAAGGCAAAAGGGTAGCCAGAATAAAATACAGAGAGCAAGAACTTTAAAAAACGACTGAAACAGAAAACATGCACAAGAAGCTGTATTAATTTGAAATAAATTGTATGTGTACCTATTCTAAAGGGGTCAAAGGATATACATTTAGAAGTGGAATATTAGTTTAAGATGAGTCAATGTTTGGCTAATGCGTAGTATGATAATGAAGGTATGAGCTTTGACAAGTTTTATCCATAAAATGTTTGTAGACAGTTGGTTGATTACAAAGTTTCAAAACTGCTTAGAATCTTGATGCATTATCCTCTTTTCAGACCAATGAAGGGAAGCTTATATTCAACTTATTACTTATTAAGTGCAAACCATTATAAGAAATAATACAAAGACGATCTACTAACACTTCGTGATAGATTTCGGTATAACACAAAGTCAAGCTTCGAATGAAGCATCTAAATCGTAACAGAGTAATGATTTTGAACTTTTTTGCAATGAACACCCACTTCTTTTTTCCAGAAATCACACGTTATATTGTACTTCAAGAGTTAGAGCTTTCTAGAGGCCAAATCGAGTATATAGAAACATAATCAGGATGAATTTAATGCATCTTCAAGATTCATAAAAATACCTCTGGGTTGTTACCGGCTACTCTTTAGACTGGGAACGAAAACGCTTATTTTCGCTGTTTACCAATGATAAAATCGATCGGGCTGGCGGACACTGTTCCGCACCTACCTAGGTCAAAGTTCCATATTACTAAAAAATCTTAGAACCGTTCACTACTACTACCGTGTTAAAACGTCACACTCGCCATAGAACGAACATACTATAGCCCATGCGTTTTGGAAGCCATATTGAACATATCAAAAACATCTTACCTATGTTTTGCGAAGGTAACTTTCTGAACAAACCACATGCTTGACGATTTCTTGGATTTATCCGATCATTTTAATAACGAGGGTTGTATGGCGAAAGTGCATTTTCCTGGTATGTTAAGGTTTACTATAATGAGCTCGGGCGGTAACATTTAAGCGTCCGCCAGTGATTTCGTTGATGGCCTTTTAATTTATCTATCTCTATGATTGGTTCACTACCAGTCCGCCGGCTCGTCCGGTTCTTTCTAGTTTTTAACTGGTTTATATGTACCTAAATAATGAAACGCGACTCAACCGCCATCGGCCGTCGGTTAGTTTGTAGGCCGCCTCTGTAGTCCCAGGCTAATGATACCGACGGATGATACGATAGGAGCGGTATCTGTTTTTTTGGCGACCAGTACCAGTTTAAGCCCTATCAGTGATCCGCCCCAAACGGAAGACTATTGAAATGTCAGAAAATTCAGAAATAGCTGAAAGGTTCAGTGAAGGATCATTTTAATAATAACAATAATACAGCGTTTACCGTCTGCCGTCGCGGTTTGTGGAAATTTGCTTGTTGGGTACCCATTCAGAACGCACGAAATCCGGCCTAGAACCCTGAAATCAATAATAAAACGAGGTTGATATTAGATATCTTTGAACCTGTAGCTTGACAGAAACCTATTCTTTATGCATTTTTAAAATAATATGAATTAAAGTATGAGTAATTCATAAAAAAACAATTTAAAAGTTGTGAATACTTAGACAACTGTATTTAAACTGACCTTTTACCATATTACGGTGACCTTACGTCCACTCCCCGACGGGCTTTTGAAAAGCACTCACTGTGAACACGAGTTCCGTTGATATGCACCTTCCCGTAAATTTTGTTTTCCCTTTTGCTATTACATGTAATCATGTTTTCATTTTTTTCACTTACGCACCATAGCTAATCTCAATTTCAAGAAAAAGACATCATTCATTTTTCTTTTCTTTTTTTTCAAGGAAAACTTTTAAGAAAATCTAATTTCATTTTATGGACTATATCCGGCTTATTTTTCTGCAAAATCAAATTGTACATGTAGGAAAAGGTTTCCCAAAGGTGGAACTTTTTTGAGTTGTTTCTTAATCTGCTTTGTCGAAAAAAAACAGATTTTGAGACTGTATTTAAGACTAGTTTTATTGTGGCGGTCAATTTTGTTTTCATGTCAGATTATTTTTGTTAGCATTATATATTCTACTGCGGCTCCCTAATCAACAAATTAGGTTGCCATGTTTCTGTTGACCTTCATAATTTAAGTTTACACAGGATCAAAATTTTAATTCTTTTTGGAAACATGCGAATTATTTTTTTATCATAATAATTCCAACATTGTAGTTTGTTATGGCTACGACCCACTTCTATAGAGGCAACTCGGTAAAGACCGAAATGGTAAAAATGTCAAGTTTTATTTGGGCCTACAATGTCAAACTTCAATTTTCCTTTCCCTAATCATCCGTGACCAATAGCACTAATAGGCTTCAGCAAACCATGTAGCTAAGATAGCAACCATCAGCCCTGTATGCGATGGAGAAAAACACTTCAGACTCATTTTCATCTGGGAGTTTAGGGCCATTGTTATATTGTCTCGCAGTTAAAATATGTTCAGGGGTTTCACCTCTCCGATTTAAAACTAAGTATTTTTTATGACTGATACAACATACTTATCCTCATTCCCAAATAACTAAATCTTGAGCTTCTATAGTGCGTATTCAATTAACTTTGGCCGCATTTACATCATTTATTTTGCAAAGGAAGAAGACGAAAACAAAATCATGAAAGAAAAGTTGCTGGCACGCTTTGACCTAACAGCTTGTGCATGAACCAAAACTGTAACTTATTGCTTAGCTTCATGCTATTAATTTCCCGCGCTTGTCCAAAGAAAACTTAGTGTCACTAATCTATGTGTTGGGTGTGGGTGTGTGTGTGTGTGTGTGTGTGTGTGGTGTGTGTGTGTGTGTTGTGTGTGTGTTTGCCGTTTGGCGGCGCCAGACCTCGTTTTCTGGGGGGGAAAACGGGGGGCACATTACATCTTGGGGGGCACAAGTGACATTCTGGGGGGGAAAATAGAAAAATTTGGAAATCTTTCACCAATTGTGGCCCACAATCGCTGATTTTTGGCCCCAAATCATTAATTTTTGCCCCAATCCTTCATTTCTTTCGACCAGGGGGGCAAACTGGTGAGGGGCAAGAAAAAAATTTTGGGGGGAAAATGCCCCCCATTCCCCCCTGGCGCCGCCGCTGTTTGTTTTGTGTGTTTTATGTGTGTGTGGTGTTGTGTGTGTGAATATGTGGGTATGCTGTGTATATGTGGGGGAGTGGTAATGTGTGTTTTGTGTTATGCATTTCTCACTATTTTTTATTTCAGTCCATTTCAACTCCATTTTCTATTACTAGAATAATACAATCAGTCCAATTGTACAGTTCTGAAAAGACCTATAGATGAGATAGATATTTCCACTGAGTGCTGTGGTGCTTTGTAGAACTTCTAATTTGAATAAAGATCTTTGGATCCAATATCTTAAATCATATTCCCGCTGTGAACCTCTGTGGTCACACGGATGAAAGGCTATTTCGTGAATCACCCCCTCTTGCTAATGCTATTACTATTTTCGAGTATTTATCCGTGCCGTCTTCATTTTATTATACGAGTAGAAAAGAGACCCTAGAAACTCAGTGGCCAAAACGCATGTAGTATCTATAGAAACATCTCTTTATCTTGTAGCATACTTCGAAACGTGTTACCGAGTGTGCCAATGCATTGTAGTTTGGTTACTAGATCTGATCTTTTTTGCAATTGGATGATGTATGACAGTTATTAATCGTTTCCGACTGTTCAACGAGAAGAACATCTTTAGAATTCGGGATTTGGGATTAGGGACATAGAGATTGAATAAGAGCAAGAAACCGCGATGCGAAGAGTGGAAATAACTATGTCCTAAGCTTAACTAAAAGATATATAGTCAGTCCTTTAAATATTGTAAGCTGGCTGTAGCTATTTTAAGCTCCTGCTACTTGTACACTGGCACTTTCTGACTGATCGACTGTCTTACAGTATAGACAACTCGGAAAGGCGTTGGCTTGTAGTTTTATTAACACCGGGTTGAAGGATGCTTTGTGATTGGTGAAGGCGGTGTTGAACCAGCCTCCAGCAATGTCCAGTAAGGCCAACGTATGTTTGCCCGCCGTCTTTTCGTTTTTACGTGGCTTAGTAATTACTGATTCTTTAAGCCGTGGCCGGACATTTGGGGGGGGGGGTATGGGTCTGATGGTGTGGGAGGGACGCACGTTTGTGACCTTTTTTGTCTTGCAGGGGGGCCACTTCGCATACCAACCACAATCCACAAGCATCCTTCAACACAACCCAGAAGACTGAGTACATAGCTCAGCAAGTACGTATGGGAACTGAAGACATAACGCGAACAACAGCATCACATGGCAAATTCTCACTCAAGCTGTGCTTTCCAACAGCTCAATGCGTGTCCATGGGAAATACTTTATCATCTGAAACCTATTTGTTACGTTGAAAAAACGAAATAAACTCGTTACAGCTTGCAGACATGCAACAATTTTTGCTCTGCAATCTTGTATCATAGTGCTCATTCATATATAATTTGACCAACACGGCTCAGCGCGGTTGAGTAATCTTAGCAATCCTTCTTCCCTTTAGCTAATTACTACTAATTGTTAATAAAAAATGCGCTCTTAAGAAGTATTCCCCTTGAGAAAACATTGAATAAGTTCCATTACATTAATCCGATAGTTATCCTATCCAAACTGGGTTGGTTGTTGCAACCCCTAAGCTTTTTTTTTCCTCCGTCGCAAAAAATGCCCATGAATGACCAAATTGTAAGCCCTTCCTATGCGCTCATATAAAGAGATTTTTTTACATAAAATGTACAGTGAAAAATAGCCACGATGAATGAAAAAAAAAGACAAGAACTATAGCATAGGCCAAGCAAGCACTATGATAGATATCCCCATGGCCCAATTAGTGTTCACTGGAAACACGATAACTGCATGGAGTGAAGAGACAAAGCCTCAGACACAGACACATGATATAAATCTTATGCTCTGGCAAGCTGTTCCAGATCATTTACTGCGTATGGATGAATGTACCGGCCGTAGAAATGGTTTCGGGAGACAGGTACTGCAAGAGCAAGCAAAGATGCATGATGCAATGGATGGCTTTCGGACAATATATGGCTAGAAGCACCTGAAGGTCTGTTGGCATATGCTGGTGTGGCAATTTTTAGGGAATGTCGTTGCTGCACTGATGCCTTTGTTTTGTCGAGATGAATGCTTGAGTTCTGAAGATTCCGTTAAAGCTTCCTCACAGATTGTTTTGAAGGTAACCTTTCCCTCTTAGCCATTTGTTGAAAGCGGACACTCTGGGGCAGGCGCCTCTGCATCGTTATCAAAGGTGACACTTACGGTTAAGTCTGGCAGAACTTCTTGCCTTTTTCTCTTTTCTGTGCTAGCTGATGTTTGTCTTCGAAATAATATATTTTTATAAATAAAAAATATTAACTAGACTAAATTATTCACCTCAAATGCTTCAATTTCAAGTTTGAAACGAATCGGATAAATAGCAAAATCCTATGTTTGTACGACCGTGGGCTGAAAATTGTAAATCGGCCTATATAGTTTCAGCAAATATCGGAATCGTGGTAACTTTCCTGAGATTATGCGTCCGGAGACGTTCACAAAGGGGAATGTTGATACGTATTTGGTATAATAAAAAAAAAATGGGGTCCATAGCTGCTGAGCAGCGATGATAATTTTGCCACCATTGTGCTGTTCGTTCGCAAACGTATCAGCTATAATAATTTACAGGTTGTCCAAACATGTTAACACTCGAGACAATGGCATTTTGTTAAAAAGTAAAGTACGCATGGGTTTTTGTTTGGTATTTCTTTCAAGCGAATAAAATAAGCTTTTTTGTCGTTTATTTCATTCCACTCCGATACGTAGAACAAAAGATATGCTTCATCAAATACGAGAGTTCAAAATCAGCTTCGTCCAATTTCTGGTAGACGTTTCATATAGAAGTCCCATTGATGCAAATGAGGTATTGCCATTCAATCCGTCAAGCACTACTGCACAACATCATACAGCGCATGACGGAATCAATTGTAATACGTCATTTACATCAATGGGACTTCTATATGAAACGTCTACCCAATTTCTGCCTTTAAAGGTCCCAGGAAATGCCAATAGAATTGATGTGGTTTGTGTCAAGTCTACAAGGAGGGACGAGAAAGCATTCAATATTTGGGTTGGTGATGACATCATTAGTGAAACTATTGATTTTTAGAGAGTAATAGGAAATTCCAGGTGACTGGTGTGAATCTATTCATGGCACTGACTGAAAATCAATAGTTTCACTAATGATGTCACTGGTAGTGTATTCCTTTTTGTGGCCCTGTTTATTGGAATGGAATGCCCCGTAAAGATTTGGAGTAGGTTTATCATCTCATTTCCTGGGACCTTTAAGCATTTGAAATGCATGGTAACATGAATACACTTGATTTCAGAGCACAGCTTCTTTCCATTTTAAAAGGAAAACAAATAGATCTTGCTGTGTTATTCTGTTGTGTGAAGATATCGAGATTCTTGTCACCATGTTTACTAAGCGGTCATCGCTGGATCTACCGCAACGGCTCTTCTAACAAGAGAGATATTTTGAGTTCTTGGCATTCTGGTCCAATATGGGTCTGTTGGGTCTTCTACATGTGTCCAATTCCGCATGCTTCACTAGCCCATGTAGACCTATTATCAGAGTTGTATTTGTTTTAATTTTTTTGCATGTTTTTGTTGTTTATATCTGTCTTGAGAATGATAGCTTTCCTTGGGAAGCTTTGGGAATTCAATACGGAAGCGTCTGATTGTTTGCTTTGGTTTGTTGGTTTGGTTTTAGCATTCTATAATTTTGAGAGATTTGATAAAAGCTAAAAGACCACTGCAAATGAAAGTGAACAGACTAATTTTTTTAAAACACACCAAAGTATCGCTGATCATAAAGACAATGATCACACGTAATTGACCACAATGAAGCTCAAAAGGATTGTCAATACATTAAGTAGATCAATATTCAATCAATAACCTCCAATTTGAGTATGTTACAAAATCATGTTTCGTGCAATCTTACAATGACAAATGTAACCAATGCAAATCGGACCAATCCGATTTTGCACTCTCCTTTTTGCCGAAGCATATCTTTTGTTCTACATATCGGATTGGAATGAAATAAACGGCAAATAAAAGTTTGATTATTTGGCTTTAAAACATACCAAACAACGATCCGTGCGTATTTTAGTTTTTAACAAAATGTTTCTGCTCCGAGTGTTAACATTTTTGGGACAGCCTGTATAGTGGGGATACAACAAATCCCCCGCTGGTTAGACTTGTTACAGAAATTTCGTTATACGAGGGTTAAAGGTTCAACGAGAGATTTCACATATCAGGTGTCAATAAAAAAAAAAACGAAAGTACTGGTTTTTGCCCTGATGTGAAGCTTTCCATCAAAAATATCCGCATCTGAAAGGATTAAGCTGAGAAATGTTTCTTTGGTACAAAAATTGTGAAGTTTCTAATTTCGTATAGGAGCAAATACGAAATTCAGCCTATGTTTTACATTGAAATATAAGCAAATCAAAATCGCCTCTTTCTCTTTTTTAAGACATTTCTGTAGCGAAGTACAAGGCAAGAAATCTATTGAGTGTCTAATCTATATGAATTACTATTATGACACAATATTTGGGCGACTCAAAATCTCTCGTTGCACCTTTAAGTCTTGTTACTGTTTCCTACAATCACATTTAGGTTTAAGTGATAAAGAGTGTAAATGTTCTTGGATGAAATTTGAATATCCAAACCAAACATCCAAAATTAAAGAGTAAACAAAACAAAATCGAAGCTATGCACATGTCATACAGCGTCTTTCCATACTGAAGCTAAGACTAACTTTTCCTATTGCTAAGAAAACATTGTAACGTACCAAATACAGTAAATCATCTGATCGATACTGCTGAGGGAACGTGGATTTGTAATCCAACCACAGACAGGGAGATTTGTTTTAGCTAATATAAATATACAACATGTGTAAAGAGGAGATTTTTAATTTCGTGGAACTGGCCTCGTGCGGAGAAGACGAGCATTCACAGGAGATGCTATTCGAAACGCTAAACCATCACCTTTCTTCATCTTATGATGACTGGTCTTTTCTTTTTTACCTTATTACCTAAGGCTGTGTGAAGCGATACGTAGAACCAGAAATTTCACTTTATTTCCCCAGAGATTTTACCAGGGTAGTTTACTTACACTAGCCCCTTGCTTAAGAAGTCGATTCGAAGGACGCTAGCCCATTTTATAACTACCTTATATCAACTAAAGCTTTTGATGCTCGTTAAACTTCTACTACGTCCTAGTTCGCATTTCAGTTAGGCTGGCTTACCATTGGTAATTGATTTTGGAGGAAGTGAATATTGCGCGTGATTATATGATATTGTTTAATCCTGCCTCGGCGTATTGCTTGTCATAAAATACTTTTGAGTACTCGATGATGATGATGATGATGATGATGATGATGATGATGATGATGATGATGATGATGATGATGATGATGATCACTTTTATCAACATCGACATGATCCTTAGCGATCAACATTAGTATAATTCGTCATGTGAGTGCAACAAAGTCGTATCTGCATTTTCATGATTTTACAGGAGAAGCATTTTTGTGTTTCATTCTTTTGTGACTTTTCAAATGGAAATAATTCTTACATACGATAAAAATTTATTTTTTTAAATATCTTATAAATATTTCATTTCCCACTTAAGTCGACTAATTAAGAAGTAATTGGCTAATTAAAATGGCGTAACTACACACATGATTTCCCGTGTCGTGCAACAAAGTCGTATCTACCACTTACGACTTTGTTGCACAACACGGGAAATTCAATTTTGAGTGCAACAAAGTCGTATCTACACATAATTAGGCCTAATTAGCCTAATAACTCTGCAATAAATTGAGCCTTATTCTTCAAATATATGTTTAATTATGCGTATTCATTTACTTTTGTAAATTAATTAAGTATTGAACGTAATATTGAATGGAAAAAAGGTCGTAACTACATTTGTTGACATGTTTTTAAGGTTTTTCTGCCGAAATTAGCATAAATTAGCATAAATTTGATAAAAAAAATGAAATTGCTCTTTTCACAAAATATTTTGGGAGATTTTTTACTTATAAACCTTTTTAAACACCATCGCTTTACAAGAAACAAAATGTCGTATCTACATACTAGTTTTCCCGTGTCGTGCAACAAAGTCGTATCTACCAGTTACGACTTTGTTGCACAACACGGGAAATTCAATTTTGAGTGCAACAAAGTCGTATCTACACCAAAATAGGCCTATTTAGCTTCATAACTCTGCAATAAATTGAGACTGTCACCTGAAATGTATATCAAATTAAGCGTAATGAACTACTTTTTCATATTATATAAATAACTAAATTTCACCACCAGTTACGACTTTGTTGCACTCACATGACGAATTATCATTAACCAAAGACTAGACTAATACTTCCAAATAACAATATTATAGTCAGGTTCCTTATGTAATTTTGTTGGCTTTTTATGGAGATTAGGAAACTATACATTTTCTGAAAGCTTATGGTTCACCAAATAAGAAAATCAATGTTGGCATTTTTTAAAATTCCCCTATTAGTTGGGTCATTTGGAGCAATTCCGTGACCGTGGAGAGCAGAGTATCATTTCTCATTGGATTTGTCTTCTATGAAGGTTAATGAACAAATTTAGCGGAGGTGCCCCTCGTGAAAGTGTGGGCGGAATCAAGGAGGGGGAAAATTCATAATGCAGGGGTCAAAATGAAAAATGCTTGAATTGCTTTTAAAAGGTAACCAAGTGTTAGTCTTGTTACAAGGATTAAAAAGTATAGGTTGTACTACCTACAACGTATGGTTATGGAGATAGAAGACAAAATCGTCAAATGTCAATTTAAGGTCATCACCAAAGGTCAAATCTTTAATACTGCACCGATTTCTTTAAAAAAAATGGTCTCAAATTGTTAACCTTTCCACAGGGATTGCAGCGAAAGTAGTTGACTCTCTAATTTGTATTTGTTTATCGAGATAAATGACAAACAAGGTCAACCCCATTGACCTCTATTGATCTCCGAATTTTAAAAATATGTTAGACGGTGCGAAATGTTTTTGTTGCAGTCTTTGGGGAAAGATGAACAATTTGAGCTCATTTTTAACGAAATTGGAGCAATAATTAAGATTTAACCTTCCGTGATGACCTTTGACATTTGACGATTTTTGTCTTATATATCCATAACCATACACTGTAAGTAGTACAAACTATACCTTTTTTTTAATCCTTGTAACAAGACGAACACTTTCGTTACATTTTTACAGCAATCCAAGCATTTTTAATTTTTGACCCCTGTATTATGATTTTTTCCCCTGCTGGATTTCGTCCACACTTTCAGGAGGGGCATCCCCGCTAAATTTGTTCATTAACCTTCATAGAAGACAAATCCACTGAGAAATGATGCTCTGCTCTCCACTGTTACGGAATTTCTCCAAATGACCCAACTATATGGCGACCATTTTGGAATTTGCTGCCAATTTCTTGCTCATATCTCGGTCTCTGAGACTAGTAGAAGCATGTTTGTGATGTCTATACCGAAGTTTTAAGGGCAAGGAATCCAATAAGATCATTGATAACAACATCAGATCATTTGGTTTGGGCAGCCATATTAAATTTCAAAATGGCCGCCAAATAATTCGCTTTTGCCCATATCCCGGTTTCTGAGACTGGTAGAGGCATGATTTCAGTATTTATATCCATGTTTCCATGGTCTAGGAATTCAATAAGTATTTTGATAGCAACATTGGATAACTTGGTTATGGCAGCCATCTTAAATTTCAAAATGGCCGCTATAGAAGTGTAGCATTTACAGACATTTTGCCTGCAAATAATGTAATAAATGTACAAATTGAGGTATTTATATATGTCTGTTACTTGTCATGCCTGTAGGAACTATTATCTGGTATTTGTTTTTCCAACAAGCTCAAAATTTAAGATGGCCAATATGGCCACCTTTACAAATCTTTTAAACTTTTAAGTTACCATATATCTGTAAAATCTGAAATCCAGAAACTATAATAAAATTGTAATTATAATCTGAGCTATATGTCTTGGACAATTAGAAAGTCCAATCTGACAATTTTGCTTCGTTGGTATGCTCCCATTTTAAGATGGGGGTCATATTGCCATCGTTAAAGATTAAAAAAAAACCTCTTAATTGCCATACCTGTTGTATATTTGGTTATATCATCAATAAATGTGTTTTATTACACCTCATGAATATTCATGAAGAAAATCATGCTATGTCATTGGCTGTCAGTTTCCTATTACGCGTTCTATTTCCCTATAGATTGAACTATTTCCCTACAACCTCGTCCCCAGAGTCACAGTGAGGTGTAATAAAACAAATACTAGATGGTTTTATATCGGGAAATAGGGCACAATATTTTCCCTTGGTACTGGCTACCGAATCCGAATAGTGTACCCTATTTCCCTCTAACCATGTAGTATTTGTATAATACAATACAATACGTAATGAGACTTTGTACAAAGAAAGGAGATTCATATATTTGAGCACTGCTGTTTTCTACTTTTTTTGGACATTTTGCATTTGGAAAAAATAACTTATTCGAAATGTACAGGCTTATCCTTCACTTTTAAAATTCTCCTTCAAGTTTCGAATATTTCGACTCTTTTTGGTGGATCATTGATAGTGCCTTTAAAATATACATATTCTATAGAAGATTTCTTGGGCACTCAAACATATCAAATAGCTGTCAGAAACATCAACATTTCCTGTTTTCCATTGCTTCAAAGATATATTAATAATAAGTATTCAATAAATTAAATTAATTAAGTTTTAAATAAATTAACTTCTTTGCTCGTCATCGAACTTGGCCTGCGTGGAATTGAAATGTTGGGGCTTACGGGGGGGGGGGCCCTTAACCACCCGCCATGTTCCTGAATATCCATGTAAAAACAGAAATTTAAAAAAATAAATCTTACAATACCCTGTAACTTTTATAGATTCTAAAATATCCCCCGTGTTAATGGTATTGAAATCGTGTGTTTTAGGCGATTGATAGCGTACTCCAATCGTCTCGACTTGATTTAAACCAATATTGGCACATTTTTTGAAGAAAGACGCGCCCCATTTTTCAAATTTTATATTTTTGCACAGTTACACTGGTAATTGACTAGGAAACTATACCTGCGAACGAGAAATTGCAAAAAAATTCGTATTTATCACCAAATAAGCGATTTTGTAATTAGAATTGGGATCCATATTGGCTTAATTAACGGCAGAGCTGGAAATGCTACGTTTATTTCCGTCCATATGAAATAGTGCCACTTGCGAAATAACAAACCTCTAACTTGACTTGCCCGAACTATAAACAACTACTGATGAGCGTAGATACGTACATGGCGCTAATTTTCCCGGCTATTTCACAAATTGGAAAGGCCGTTTCCAGCAGCTGTCGAATTATTATCGGGGATCCCGTAATTATTCTAGTACAAAATTCCTTCGTTTGTGACCCTAGACATTTTCGATACCATAGCGGTATAGTTTACTAGCCATTACCAATGCCACCGTGTAAAAAATCTCCAAATTTTTGAAAATTGGGGGCTCCCTTCAAAAAATGTGTAATATTGCTTTAACGTTTTCCAATCCCTCCGGCATGTTCGGTAAGGGACGCGTGACAACAACCCCTCAGTGTATTTTGGACATCTCTTAAATGTTTCTTTAGGTGCATTTAATGACTGAAAGGTTTTATAATTTAGAGTCCATTGGCTACACTTATGCCCAATGGTCTGGCCGCATTATGAAGGAGACACTACAATACAACATTATTCATCACTGAATGCCTCAGGGCAACATTTGGCCAAATTAATTTCATCATCATCAGCAACACACATCATCTAGCGGCCGCAACCGATCGAGATTCCATTTACAACATGCCGTGCAGAAGAACTTTAATCCCTCATTAGGCTAGGAGGGCCACAGTTACGATTGAGTTTCCCTACCAATTACTCGATGTAAGTTAAAGGTCTGCATCCTCGGTGAGTGTAATTTACATTCTACCTTCTACCTCTGGGACCTTCTGTTTTGGAGTAGGTATGGGGTAGTTCACTTGACTGTCTTGATCTGGTCCTGCATGTCTACCTCATGTTTGGTTGTGTTTGTTTAAAAGTTACATTGAAATTAACGATAAGAAGCTGTAACTGCTGCACAATTTATAGAAAAATCTGCTGTTGACTTAAAAACTTATTATATCAGTAAAATTATTTCTGAGCGGTGGGGATATCCCTTCGACGGGAAATACCTGACATACTTTTTTGATGTGCCGGTATTATCCTTGATAGTTGCAGTGTATGCAAAGGGATATATTAACCGCAGCCTACCACAGGGACTAAAGGAATGTGACAGTGGCCTGTTCATGGACTGCTTTCTTGTCAGAAGTCATTTTCTTCTATACAAATACCAAAATGCAATGTAGTAGCCCTATATGGTACACTAATGGTTAGAATACCCCCGAGGATATCACAAGCCTGGGATCGTAACGACTTTTCCAAATTTATCAAATCCTCAAGTCACAATTTTCAAGTCACAGTGCGATATGGGATTGAGTTTGCTAATTCTGGTTGTGCCATCTTACTGTGTAATCATGAGCATTAAATCACAGCAAAATTCATGATGCCACAAAATGCATGCAAGGATTTCTATTTTGAAGAAACACTTGTCAAATCATTTATAAAGTTGATGCCTCCCATTGACACAAGAGCCAGTGCCTTACCAACTTATTCATATACAGCTTAAGATACAACAAACATAATTCTAAAACTGAGTGGCCCAACATAGCTGAAGCCAATTTTGTTAAAGTGAGTGATACCCGCCAAATACATACTCTAAAACAAATTGTCTCAGAATGTAGAAGGTAGAATGTAAATTACACTTACCGTCTTTGGGCACGGAAGTCTCCAACATATTACATCAGAAACAACCTGGTATTCAGCACGACAACTGGCCAGCAAAGCGGACTCCACGTTGAGCGACAGTATTAGCAGAGATGGGAGGAATGTCTCCGTAAATTTGTTTTGTCCTGTGGTCACGCCATGAGAAGTTCTGTACCCTCGTGAGAAGCCTGGTATATGTGTCATCAAGGCGATCTTGAATCTCTTTCTTCATGGTCCAGGTTTCGGCTCCATATAGAAATATGCTCTCAAAACAAGCTCTAAGGATTGCTAACTTTGTTGACTTTGTAATGTTATATTCGATTGCCAGGTGTAATGAAGCTTGTTACACAAGGGTTACACAAGATCATCTGCATAATTAAGATCAGTGAGATACTGGTTTTGATGGCGCCTTGATCGCTTCCGCTTGATGGTGAGGCCGTCTTGGATGGGATCGAAACTTTGTCTAAGGATGTAGTCAACCACAATCACAAAGAGATACGGTGCTAAGATGTATCCCTGGAGGATTCCTGCTGTTGTTAGGAACTCATTAGTTGGGCTATCCTTGCTTTGCACGAAGCTTGTTGGATTATCGTACATAGTGGTAATGACTTTGACAATCTCATCTGGGATGTCATAGTTCAAAAGGATATGCAACATTATCTTTCTGTTGACACTGTCGAAAGCTTTGGAGAATTCAACAAAGATGATTGATGCCTTTCGTTTGGAGGTCCCGAGCTCTTCTATGATTCTTCTGAGGGTCAGAATCTGAGGTAGTGTTGATCTCCCCTTACGAAATCCATTTTGGTCCGGCGCAGGTTGGTATCAATATGAGGAGCGATTCTGTTCAGGAGCATTGAATTGTAAACCTTTGAGGCTAGAGGTGAGAGTGTGATTCCTCTGTAATTTTGGGGCAGTGAAAGATCGCCTTTCTTTGGAAGTGGAATAATTGAAGACCTGGAGAAAGCTGCAGATTTACTTCCTTTATAAGCAATAACAGAACATTTTTGAAGAGCGCCCCCAATTTTCCGGATATTTTGAGATTATTGCACAATTGCATTGGTAATTGACTAGTAAACAATACTTGTGAATGGCAGAGCTCAACATTCTCTATGTGTCGCAAAAATTCTGGATTTGGAATTTTGTAATTAGAATAATTAATATCGGAGATCTCCGATAATAATTCAGCGGCTGCTGGAAACGTCCTTGCAATATGAAATAGCCGGGAAATGTTTGCCATGTACATGTGTACACTCATCCATTAGTTGTTCTGTCGGTTCAGGCAAGTCAAGTTAGATGTCATTTTCGTGCAGTGGCACAATTTCATCATTTCGGACATAAATTTGGCGTTTCCAGATCCGCCATTAAGTTACAATCAGCGATCCAGTTTTTAATTACAAAATCGTTTTTTTAATGACATATACGCATTTTGAGAATTACCACTCCCAGGTCAAATTCCAGTTGATCCCAGTTGAAAGTTGTTCCATTTTCCGTGACGGAACTAACTGGTTGTTTCAACAGTTTTTAACTGTTTGTAACTGGTCTTAACTGAGTTCAACTGGTCAGTAAAAACCTAGTTGAAAATTGTTCCATTTTCCGTCACGGAATCAACTGATTCAACTGGATATTCAACTGGGATCAACTGGATTTCAACTGGTTCCAGTTGAAACCAGTTCACCTGGGATCAACTGCATGTTTGTTTTCATTATGTAGGTTGTTGAGTTCTTCAGTTTTGAGCTTAACATGCATTTCTAGAGCTTCAGTGTATGCCTCATCAAGTGAGACTTTTGTTGCATGACCTAGACTGATGTTTCTGTGCTGCATTCTTCAGTTCTTCTCTGGCCTTTGTAACCTTCTTGTTGGAAGGAAAGGTAAGTGTCTTCTTTCTTTTCCATGGGAGAATTTCTAGTGCAATATCTCTGTTGGCAGACATGGCAGAGATAATGGTGTTATATACAACACTGCTGTTTTTATCTTCAAGCTCATCGCTGAGAGTGGTGAACCTGTTGTATACTGCAACTGCAAACTCATCACAAAGGTTAGCATCATGGGCTACCCCCGGGGGCTACCTCTCTCCAGTTGATTTGTTCCGGGATTTGTTTCATGGGATTTTTGGCAAGTACTTTACTCTTGTGGTGACTTATCTGGCATTTACATGAAATTCTATGGTCAGATTTAATACTTTCGAAAGGATTGCACGCACGTGTATTTTAATGCTATTAATCCATTTCTTTCTAGCTAAAAATGTAGTCCAGTTGCACCACATTGCCGGCGGGGCTACGATGAGTCCAGCGCTTACCGGAACGGTTCTGAAACCTTGTGTTAGTAGCAACTAGGTTGTGATGTTCCATAAAGCCATACCGTTTCTATTAGTGTGTTTGTTGATAGTGAAGGTTGAATCTGCTGGACCTAGCTGGGCGTTAAAATCCCCACCAATCAGGAGAAGGTTGTGAGCTGGGATTGCATTAACAGTAATAATACCTCCTGGTAGAACTGTTCAACATCTGCTTCTGGGAGTTCATTCCGTGGACTGTAACAGCTGAGAACAGTAGTTGCTGGTTACCATGGAGGGTAACTTTCATGATGCGCTCAGTACATTTCACAAAACTGATGCAGGCTTTGAGTGCTCTTGGAGAAAGTAGGACACCTACTCCTCCAGTGGCACATTCCTCTTGTTCTTCCATGCTGATGAAGTTTAGTATAAGAGCCGCAAGGCTCATGTATAAGTGGCTCTTTATGAATGTTACGGTGTTCCTGTATGCAAATGATGTCAATGTTGAACATTCGTGCATGGTGGGCAAGTTCTTCCTTCTTGGCTGTAGTGGTCAGTGTTTTGGAGTTTAACGTGCTTATTATAAATGGGACATTGCGTTGGACAAACCTTATTCAAAAGGTTATTCACTGCATGCCAATAGTTGCGTTATAACATAGTATGTAACAGCATGCATCTGCAAGAGATACAGGGTTTTTAAAAAGAATGCTGTCCAAATTTATCCACTTTAGTATGAGTTATTAGAATACCAATGTGTCCTATTTTTTTCAGGAAAAAATCGATAGGTAAGGAGAATATAGAGGAGTTATGTTCATGAATTTGAGGTCAAGGTCATTAAGAGATTAAGTGAGGTCATTGTTGAAATACGCTTTAAAAGTTTCTTCGTCAACAGTTTTCGCAGAATGTTATGTCAGTCGTGCTAAGGATCTTTGTGTGGTGGATTCTTGGGAGTCTTCACGAATTTGGAATCCCTGGCCCTTGGGTGACATTTGGCCTTATTATATTGAAATGTTACATAATATAATCAAAAACTTGTTTTAAATCTTGTCAACTCGACTTACATTTTGATTGCTACAGTATCGCAGCTTATCCCAGCTGCATCATCAGGCCGAATGGTCTCCTGAAATATTGACCGGTGATTGTGACTGTGAGCTGGAAGTGACGTCACGTGAAAGTCGTCGAAGGATCTTCTTAATCGCCCCGTCGTAGGCTCTCGACGACTTTCACGTGACGTCACTTCCAGCTCACAGTCACGATCACCGGTCAATATTTCAGGAGACCATTCGGCCTGATGATGCAGCTGGGATAAGCTGCGATACTGTCGCCATCAAATACCTGGGTGATTGCCAACATTCACAAATATACATAATCATTTCCCACATTATGTAGTAATTATTAACTTCATACTAGGTCAGAGAAATCTCTCGGCCAAGACTCTTATGACATGTACACAGATTGGCCTATAATGACCCCTGCATGTGACCTTTGTACCCGATTATTTAAATATGTTTGCAATGCTTTTTCTACAGTTTTCCTGGATTTTGATGCAAGTCCGGCGGATGGATGCTTGTGTGGTGGTTCCAGTGAGGGCTTCAGGAATTTCGAATCTATGACCCCTTAGTGACCTTTGACCCCTATTTAATTTAATATTAAATCATTCCCCGCAAATGTAGGCCTACTGACCTATTTAGTTCATACATGATCAGAAGAACCACTACGTCAAGACCCTTATAACGTGTACAGATTGACCTGTAATGACACCTATGTGACATTTGACCCCATTTAAAATACGCTAAAGTTTTCAATGGAATTTGATGTTAGTTGCTGTAGTTTGGCTCATGGATTTTTGTGTGGGTGTTCCTTTGAGAATTTTGATTCATTGATCCTTGTGTGACATTTGATGCAATTTTAATAAAAGGTTAATATTTGATCATTTCCCACATATCTATAGACCTATTAACTTCGTGCAATGGGCCAAGTTGTTTCCTAATTAGCAAAAATTTCAATGTTTTAATTCACATATATATTACAAAAATATAGAGTTTGAATCACATTGGTAACAAAATAAAGATATATGTTAATGGTGACAAATGCTTGGAGAGGAGATTGCGATGAAAATGAATTCCACGGGTTTGTTAGTCTACTTACTCCAGGGGGGGGGGGGGGGGTGGGGAACGTTTTTTTTTTTTTTTTTTTTTTGGGCATTGGGGATTTCCAAACGGTAATTTGGGGAACTGCTACGTGCATTTACTATGGCAGTCTCGGTCCCAGTGACATTAAAAAATCATCTCTTAAACCTTTGTTCAAAAGATCTTAGTAATATCATTATAAATTAAGAACAAATTATTGACTTCAAAATCCGTTGGGATTAGTGGATTAACCCCGCTGCAAAATAGTGTAATTTCCAATAACCGTCATTTAGATTTAAATATTCCTGACCAGGCCTAGTCTTTAGTCAAGTTTGTGTGTAACCGTTCGATATGCGTAAGAGCGCCCTCCTACCGTTAAGATCTTTGAAACAGACTAGCACCCGAAAGTTGATGCCGTTTTGAATTTGCTGTTGCTGTTAGGTTGGCATATCCTACCCCCCGTGCTTACTCTCCAATCCACAAAAGAGGGCGCCCTTGTGTTACACTGTTCATCATCCAGTGACTGCTCATCACAGGAAACTTTTGGTGGGAAGTTTTGCCCAAAGGTTTGAAGCTGTTTTAGAAACAAATCAAGAGAAATGTTTTAAAGGAATGTCTGCAGAGAAGATTTTTTTTTGGTTAACACGGTTTGGAAATAAGATCTTCATTTGTCTAACTTTTGGATACGCATCTTTTCATGAAAAAAATACTAAAATCCATCGCCCGGAAGTTATAGATAATTGTCCACTTAAATGTTAAGAGTCAAATAAAAAGGTCTGGGAGGATTTTTTGTTTGTTTTGTACTTCTGTTTCGTGTGTGTGTGTGTGCGTGCGCGCGACGCGATGGTGAGCGGTAGGTGTTGTGTGCGTGTGTGTGTGTGTGTGTGTGTGTATGTGTGTGTATGTGTGTGTGTGTTTGTTTGTTTGTTTGTTATAGTTTGTTGTTGGTTTTTTTGTTTTGTTTGTCTGTTTGTTTGTTTTTACCTATAGTAATTGCGTGTTTGATAGTAACACTGTGATATAAATATTATAATAATAAGAGTACCAAATGAAGGCGAATACAATTTGCCCCGGCTTTTAACTGTGCGTAGGAAATGTCACAGTTTATGTTATAATAAGGGAGGTGTCATTATTTACGCCAGGGGGATGGAGGATTTGAGGGGGGAACCCGAAAAAAAATTGTAAGAGAGAGGGGGAACGTGAAATTTTTCATCAACGAGAGAGAGGGGAACATGAACTTTTAAATGGGGAAATCAGCATGATCAAGGGGGGAGTGTGAAATTTTTGAACGGAAGCGAGGGGGGAACGCGAACATTTTTGCCGAAAAAAAGTTGTAATCCTCCATCCCCCCTGGCATAAATAATGACCGCTCCCTAATACCGCAATGGGACAATATTGTGGAAATTCATAAAGAGGATCATCATTTGTTTAGCCTTTTTTAGTATTTGGTTTTGTTGAGAATAATGAGTCAAAATACGCAAAACCTGAAAACTTGAACGCGCTAAGGGACCGTTCATTAATTACGAGGGAGGGGGGCTGGGAGAATTTCCAAGTTGGTTTGGAAAAATTACGCAACCCCCCTATTGCCACAATGTAAAATTACGCAACCCCCCTATACTGCCACATGAAAATTTAAACAACCCCCCTGCATACAGTTCATATCATTTATATTAATTAATGCTTAACTCCTGTTAAATGGTGTCCATTGTTCACACAAGACGTTACAGGCAGAGAAGTTAAATGATCTGATGTTTGGCTTCATTTTATTTCAATTTCATATTTCTTCAAAAAGGCTAACAGGCAAACCAGTTTTCATAACAATAAAAGCTTTAAAGGTCCATGGCCCGATCGCAAATAGCCTCGTCCCCAGAACTCCAGATTTTACCGGAAGTGGTCGAAATTTTGGTATCAGAAGAAAGCTACCATTTTTCTCATTTACCCTGTGAAATCTTAGGGCTAAAGGATGTTTGGTTTTGATATCAAAGTCAATCAAATGTTTCCCATTCCAAAATAATAATAGCACCGTCCTGTCTTCGCCTTGAAAGTCTTCCAGATCGTGTAAGGATTTCTGTTGTATGAATGTCTTCATCCATATCACTATTAAGATCTTCTGTTTATTCTTCTTCATCCTCATCACTTGCACTAACCGTGATGCAGACATCGCCCTCTCCCTCACTTCCATCCTCTCTTTCACTTGAGTATTCAATTTCTTTGTCTGAAACATTTCGATCTTGCTGCCAGTGGCGTAAATTTCTTTTTGAAATGGGGGGGGGGGGTGATGAAAATTCAGTGGCATATTAGTGGGTCCCCCTCAAAAAAGCAAGGTCAGGATACGCCGGTGAAATGAATGAAACCGGGTTTGCTGAAAAAATCTATACATATGCGCGCGAAGCGCGCTAAAAATTTTGCCATTTAGAAGCTAAAATCCTTAAATGTAATTGTAATTAGAACGACTATTATGGTAAAATATGAGGTTATTTTTGGTCAAAACACATGAACAGGCATCAACATTGGGGGGAGGGGATGATCGTATTGACCCCCGGGATTTACGCCTATTCTGCCTGTAGATGCATGGACAATAACCCTTCTGATCTTGTCTTTCTTGTTTCCTGTAGTGGCTAATTTATGATGTTGAAGATATTTATTCAATTCATGAACTACATGTAGCAGCTTTCCAATACTCCCTTGTTCTACAAGTTGTCCCATTCGTATTCATGATATTACAATACAATACAAACGGCATTTGATATAGCGCCTTCTCAAAACAAGGTCAAAGCGCTTACAAAATAGAGAGTAATTACTATTTAGCCTAAAACATAGTTCATCTTTTACAATACCTGTTGTATTACTATGAGATAAGTACTTAACATCAAACTATAAAACAAAAAACACATTTAAGCACACAATCAACTCTTAGGAAATAGATGAAATTTTAGAGCTTTCTTAAAAGTAACAATGGACTTGGAGTGGCGAACAGAGATAGGCAAAGAGTTCCATAGGCTAGGGGCCGCATTGCTGAAAGCCCTGTCACCCACTGACCTTTTTGTGCGGGAAACAGTGAGGAGCGTCTTGTCATCTGCAGAACGCAATCCTGGCCTGCCAGGAATATACAAATAGAGGTATTCGGACAAGTAAGATGGCAATTGTCCGGAAATGCCCTTGTAAGTAAGAAGCATAAGCTTAAAGACAACGCGCTCACTAATTGGTAGCCAATGGAGCTCTTTAAGGAGTGGTGTGGCTGTGTCCTTCTATCATATCTGAACACCAGCCTGGCCTGCCTCTAGTCTGCAAATCTGAAGTTTCTCCGTATCTCGCCGACCTTCCATAACAACGTGAATTGGCATAGTCCAATGCTAGATAAATCAGTGAACGGACGAAACTGATGACAACTCTCAAATGTAATACAGCGCGAAAAAAAAAAAAAACAAAAAAAAAAAAATCCGGTAAATTTAGCGAAGGTGAAAGTTCCAGACTTAATGTGACCTGTACCATACATTTTCAGTCATAGACATTGTCCCTGATCAAGCACGACACCAAGGTTTCTAATTGCCGCGGACTGGGGAACATCCACTGTCCCGACCCTGATTGTAATATCTTTGAGGCTATTTGTGTAATAGGAAGGAACATAGCGATGAAAAATTCTGTCTTTTCATCATTCAATTGAAGTTTGTTACAGCGCATCCACTCACTGATTTCATCAATACAAAGAGAGTCCTTGTGATCAAGCATGATTTGGCATCACCATCAACTTAGGATCAATGTCAAATAGAGCTGTACATCATCAGCATACATTTGGTAAGTCAATATGTGCTTCCGTATGATTGATGCGATACAGTATGTGTACTTATGAAAAGAAGAGGCCGGACCACAGAACCCTGAGGAAGACCGAAAGGGGAGATGATGCTTGTTGAAATTTTGCATCCCCAATGCGCCACGAAAAGAGCGGTTCTGGGGGGCAGGTAAACGAATCCAACTGTAAGGCAGTAAACCTGAATTTTGAAAAGTATCACGTAACCTATCCAAAAGATGGCATGATCAACAGTATCCAAAGCTGCAAAAGATCTAGCACACAATACCAACTGCCTTACTGTTGTGTATTGCAATTGAGGATATCAGTCTTAACACGCAGAAGTGCCGTTTCAGTGCTGTGTCGTTCCTTGTAGCTGACTGAAACTTCTTCCTTTAAGTCCTTTTAAGACAGATGAGCCTTTATCTGGGCACTCACTATTTTCTTTCCTCCATGAACTTAGACAACGCAGCTAATTTTGACACAGGGCCGATAGTTGTTGTTGAGCACCTCTTTGTCTAAAGAAGGCTTTTTTAGCAATGGTTACGCCACTGTTCCCGGAGCTTAGCTGGCAAAACACCCAGTGCGGATGAACTTGTTAATGATTATGTTAATGGCTCAGCCAGAGGTGCAACATTCTCCTTAAGTAAACACCATGGAATGGTGTCTAAGGGACATGATTTTGATGGAGTTGACATATCACCTTGGTTACCCTCTTTCAACGTGACTGGATTAAACTCATACATTGGAACGGTCTCATCAAAAGTTTGTCCCACCTTGGATTATTCATGCGAGTTAGACCTGGATAATTATCAAGGTCCCGTCTGATTTTGTTATACCTTGTCGCTGAAAAACCTTGCAAATTAGCTACGTAGTTCAGTAGCTGAATTTACAGTTAGGAAGTTGTTTTGTTTTGGGGTTCAAAGCTTATTCAGAGTAGCAAACATGGTTTTGTTGTCAGCATTTCTAATTGGTTCTCTGTAATAAACCTCCTTAGCATGATGAATGATTTTACCAGTCACTGCTGGAATTGTACATTGTATGCATCCCAAATCGACACTATTTCTAGTTTTTACCCATTTTCCTCATTTTCTCTCTAAACGGTCTACGTTACGTCTGGCCATCATCAATATCTTATTAAACCAAGGTGATCGTGGTCTACTTATGCGGGAACGCTGTTGAGGAGTGCTGGGCATCGAGTATCACTAATTAAATACTCCTCAAATTTAACCAAGCACCTCAATCAACTGAGCATCACGAGGTCCAAACTTGCCATCATGGATGAAATGTCATCTGAGAAGAGCCCTTGTCAATATTCTTTATATTTCTGATGGTGTCACATAGTTCTCATGAGTGGTGAATTCTGGCTGTGGCAGCTAATCGTACACTATCAAACGATGATCAGAAGCCTAGCCCCAGGCAGAGGGCCCGTGCCCCACCCAAGCAACTAATCCATCTTCAAGACGAGATTAGCCCAGGTCCAGAGTGTGGAACCATCTTTATGGGTAAGGGTGGGCCACACATGGATATGTGTGTGACATAAAACGCATTCGCAGCCAGAAATCTCACAAAAATGAATCGACTTTCCGCCGGTTTGCGTGAGGGTCGACCTGCACGTTGAAATCGCCCAGCAGTATCGTTTTTAAAGAAGCGGGAACAAGAGCCATCTCATTAAGGAAAGTATCAAACTCATTTAGAATTTGACTTATTTTGAGACCCTTTTCCCTGGAAGGGGTGACGATACACAGGGATGAGTCCTAACACTAGTTTTATTTATTACCACACAAGCATGCACAAAAAGGTGTGTAATGCCTGTGGGTGTATTTGAATGTTTAGGCAAGTATTGTGGATTATTCCAATCCACCCTATTCCCTATTTTTGTATTTTTCGTTTCTCCCTTTTTGTCGCACCATTGCTCTTCATTCTTTTCTTTTCAAGTTCAGCACATATTCAAGATGATCTCTTAACTATGGTTTTCAATCAAGCATATGTATTTTTGACTAAATCTCCTGTATGCTTTCAATCTCCTCTAAAGATGGAGTTTTTTCGGTTCAGCCAACCATCTTCAAATTGGCAGCAGATGGAAGTCGTCCTGGCTTCCGGTTAGCCCTCTCCTCACAGCAATATGTTACCAGCAGCCAATATATCAGTCTTTCCAATATGTTTAACAAATGGTGCTTTATGTCCAGAAGTCCCTAATTATTTACATAATGTGTGTGTAATTTCAGTTGCGGCATTTCTTTTTTCTGAGGATAAAATTTTACATGACCCCCCTACTCCCCATAACAACATTTTCATGACCCCCCCACCCCATATTTTTGTCCCAGCCCCCCCCCTCCCTTATAAGTAATGGCGGTCCCTAAATCGTTGTATAATATTCACAGAACTGTCAGATATTAGCCCTTGTGTTATTGAAAAAAAAATCTAGCTGCTCATACAGCTTCTGAGAGGCCCAGAATTTTGTATTTAAAATTTCTGGTTGAAGCTATACTGGTTTGCCAACGCAACCATGACCGTCCACTTCAAAAATCTGCCTCCAAGACTATGCGACCAAGACCTCATTCATATAGCAACTCACCCAAATATCAAAAGTATTGCAACAATACGGAGTGCAAACTACACAAAATAGTGGTGTTTTAATGTTGAGGTCGCTCATCACTGACCTCTACACATGGATAGCGGGTCAGATCGCCGATAAAAAAACATCAGGACGTTGGTTTTTGCCCTATACATAATGGCGGGAACAATGAATCCCACCTTTTCAACAATAGAACATCTGTGTGGAATATGTGCACCAGCAGCAGGTGTATGCATTGTTTCCGCCATATTGTATAGGTCAAAAACCACTTCCTGTTGTTTCTGTCATTCGGCGACCATTTCAACTGTGCGGGCAGCCCGCTATCCTGTGTAGAGGTCCTGCAGTGTCGCTCATATACGTGTTCCCATGGCCCATAAACGACCTCGTCCTCGTTCCGTGTTTCTACAAAAAACAAATCCAAAAAACCCTACAGTGGCGTTGATCTTCAGCTCAACGGTTTTTGGAATAAGAAAAAATTCCTTGAGAACACCAAAAAAAATCTGAATTTTCGTCAATATCAGGGCCCCGATCAGGTCAGGATTTCGCTTTTACGTAGTAAAACAATGGCGGCGTCTAAATTGAATTTCTTCTTGGTCCCCACCCCCCCGCCCTCCACTGCTGCCTTCGGCTATTCAGCAGTGCGCCCTCTTACAGAAGCGCTTCCTTGGACAGGGGGGTCGGATGACACGATTTTGCCTCGATTTGGGCCATTGGAGGATTTCCAAACGGTCATTTAGGGAATTCTTACGTGGATTTTTACGGCAGCCCCAGTCCAAAGTAACATGTAAAATAAACTTTTTAAGCCTTGCGTTCAGAAACATTTTAGTATATCATGATATTTAAGAAAAATATGACTTCAAAATCCGTCGGGTTAGTGAATTAACCCCGCTGCAAAATATTCTAATTTCCAATAACGGTCCATTTAAGATTTAATATTCCGTGACCAGGCCTAGTCTTAAGTCAAGTCTGTGATGTGACGTTCGATATGCGTAAAGAGAGAGCGCACCTCCCTAACCGTTAGTATTTGATAAGACTAGCACGCGGTTCCGGTCGTAAGTTGATGCTGTTCTGTGGCTGTTAGGTTGGCATGTCCTACCCCCAACTCTGTCTTGGAAAGGGGAGGTAGGGACTGCTATCGGCATCAACAACCAGCGTCAAATGAGTGCTAGCTATTTTTCACAGACCAACGGAAATGAATTGTTTAGGTAGGAACCCTTTGGGGTTTCTATTAATAACGTTTTTTGGTTCTCAGATTTTTAAAAAATTTTGAAGGTTCTTCATAAGTTCATATCATATTATCTACTGCCCTTTAAATTAATGTAAAAAAACACAGGGTGAAATAAAATGGAACAAATCCCACTAAAGGGATGTTTGACCGCCCCCCGATTTCTGAACTTGGGAGGGGGGGGGGCTTGGAACTGATTTGCGTTCGAAAGTGAATTGGGGTGGCCCCCCTTGTCGGGAACTAAAATAGAATAATGGAACATTTTGCCGCTTGGGAGCTGAAAGGCAAAATTAGCTTCTTAGGCTGAAAAATTTCTCCCAAATATACCTTAAGACTGAATTATGCTTCAACCGGGTGGGGTCTTAGGAACTGCTTGGGGGAGCGCAAAATTGTGGTTCTGAAGGCCGCACCATACCCTACCAGTACAACCACTTCCCAATGTCAGTGCCCCCCCCCCCCTCCACCCCACCACCACCAACCTGTAACGTAGGCCCTATAGGCTATAGCTTAATTATTTATTCAACTTCAAATGTTCATTCAAAGCGAGTGTGGTGGTGATACAATACATAATTTAATCATACAGCAAATGTATAAGGTTAGTTCCAGGACCAAAAGTTAACACCCCCGTGAGAAATCACTATAGAATAAATTACTAACGGTAATATGCCGTATAATTTCATTCCACAAATTGCCTTTATTGCAGACGTTAAATACACATTATTACATACTAGTTTATTTTCACAAAGTATATGTAAGGCCGAGCTCACGGAGGCCATACTTACACTTTGCAGTAAACAATTGATCATAGAATTATAATCAATTATGATTTACACAATATATTTAACGTTTGCTTTCGACACCTGATCATCTCCGAACTTTGAGCAAATTACCATTACTTTTACGATTTGTTTTAAACCGGTTAAAAAAAAAACACTTGAAAAAATATTGTTATGTTATTAACCCCATTTCGAACTGAGAGCGGTTATAACGTTGTCCAGTGACTTTCCCTGGTTTTAGAATCGAGACAAAAAAAAAAATAATCCATTCGACACAAATAAAATATCAATTATGCGAGTATTTACTAGCAGTGCTTGTAATTTACGAAGATTTCTAACATAACAATTTCAGGCTTGTAAATAGAGTGGCCCGTATAATACTAGACCTTAGGAGAAGTAACAATTAGGAGACAATTTTTTTTCTCCAGCAAGATAGCTACAACACAGAGGTAGAAGGCTCTAGGAGGAGGGGAGGGGGGTAACAGGTGGAGGCAAAGATGTGGAGAATTAGGAGAAGGAATGTCCAGGGTGTTTTATAGTTGGTTGCTCGTGTTGTTTCCAAATTAGCAATGTTAAAGCTAACTTTAAGAATGTTAAATGTGATTTATGATATACAAGGCAAAGTTTGGCAATAGTTACTTATATGTACCCCTCATCCAAGTTCTACATGTAACAATTCTTTTTCATTTTGGCCTTGGGGTTAGGGTTTGTTTTGTTAGTGTATGCCATGAGAATAAAAAGATTTGTTTCCGGTACAATTTTTAAAGGAGGGGGACATTATTATGGAACTCTTTCCAAACTTTTCTCAGCTCTTCAGCTTCATTAAGCACAAACCACCCTAAAGCGCTTATAGTAAAAAAGCTATGCGCTGTAGAGATTTTTTTTCTTTAAATTTTAGACTGCACTTGTTTTTTTTTACCGCTTTCGCTGTCAAATTCCCCCCTTTTTAAAATGTTTATAAATCTCCCTGAATTTTAAAAGAGGGGTACAATATTATGGAACTCTTTCCAAAAGTTTCTCATTTTCATTAAGCACAAACCCTAAGCGCTTTATAGTACCAAGGCTATATGTTTAAGTTATAAATATGTTATTTATAATGTCCTGAAAACCTTTAAAAAACAAACTACGGTAAAACGTGTATTTTACACCTATAGCTTATGCAAGTTGAAAATTTACACGAACTGTTTTTTTTGGCCTACATTCTAAGAAATAAAGGTTCAACATAGAACCTTTTTTGTACTGTATTTTCCACCCTAAGCACTTCTATGGTTCTATAAAAAACCTTAAAAAGTTCTATAAGAACCTTCGAAATTTTAATAGGCGCAGAATGTTCTGTTCACATATATTTTGAAAGGTTAAGCAATGTGGAAGGCAGTGGTGAGAACTTTGTTCTAAATATTTTTGTGGCCAAAAATAATTTTCTTTCTGTTCTACCGAGAATCTCTGAAGGGCGCTTTGTTTTAGGGCTCCTACTCCTAGAGTTAAGCTTCAAATCTTAACGGGGTTCTTTATAGAACCCAAACATGTTTCTGTGCCAAAAAATGGTTCTTTGTAGAACCTTAAACTCTAGGAACCCTTAAATGATGGTATAAAGCCCCTTCTGAGGACGGTCGTAGGTTCTTGGTATAAAAGGAACTAAAAAACCGGGGGGGGGGGCATGAATTATTTTGGACTCAAAAGTTTTCACCGCCTTCGTGTTGCTTAACCTTTCAAATATTATGTGAACACAAACATACAAAAAGAACTTTCCTAGGCCCTATTTAAATTTGGGAGGTTTCATCATAGAACGTTTAAGGCTTCTTGATAGCACCTTAGCACTGCTTGGGTGAAAAATACAGGAAAAGAGAGTTCTATGTTTGACCCCTTTATTCTACGAATATAATAGGCTACCTCTTTTTAAAGGAACCCTTCAAATACACACGTTCGCCTGTATATGGGATAAATAAATCAATTTTTTCCTACTAATGAAAAAGTAATATTGCAATCAAATAAGGCCTGTGATTGATTGAAAAAAAGTACCTTAAGAGGGCTTGCTCTATATCATATTATGTGTTATAAATTAATTAGGTCTATAATAAATTCTAACTTTCTCATATAAAGAAGCTAAAATATCTCCTTAACATGGTGAAGGTTTTTTTCTAATTCATTTAGAAAAAAAAACATCAAACTTATGCTGGGATTTATTCCGTTTATTGAAAATGACCATATAAAAGCCCCTAGATATTCATTTACTCTCTCCGTTTAGATGGTGTTACTTAATTTTTCAACCCGAGAATTTTTAAGCAGCGATATTGCGTGAGAAATCAAAACATTTGGAAATTGCATTTGTTTGTAAATTTATAAAATCAGGGATAAGTTGTACAATTCCATATCCGCTACTTTAATGTAGAAAAAAACACATCAAATAGTGAAAAAAAATGAAGTTTGGAAGGAAATTTGTCACACTGTCTCCCGCAAAGAGCCTTATCCATCTCAAAATTATATACAAAACAGCTGATTGGGGTTTAGACAAGTACAGAATAACAGAGATGAGAAGATTGTGGGGTTTAGGTTATGGTGCACAATACCATGCTTTAATCTGGGATATTCACAGGAAAGGGTTTTTTTTATCTCAAGTCAGAATTACAACCACTTTGCAGGTTATGTTAGCACATCCATGCCATTAACAAAATAACCAAGAAAATGAATTTTGATGTTTTTTTTTCGATTGTTTTTGATGAGCAAATCGCCCGGGCAAATCGCTGCTTATCAACGCCCTGGACTCTCGCCCAAAACAGTTAAAAAACAGTTTAGAAGATGGAAATACGCATCGTATAGAGACCCAGACGTTGATTAATTATCCACTCCTCTACAATGTACTAAAAATAATTTGTGCTTTACTTTGAATGTTGACATTTGAAACAGTCAAATGCCTCCCAACTATGTTCAGTGGCAGAGACTAATAATCACGAGCGTGGAGGACAGGCTTTGACATTTTGACAACTTCCATGCTTGACAAGCGTGGGAGTAAGAACTGACGAACGACAGGTGGCAAGAAGTCGGTTTAACAGTTTGAAGTACGTTGGGTTTTTTTACTTGGAAAGGCATGCGTGGTCTACAGAAATGTTTGATGTGTGGCGTCGGTTCGAGATTGGGTAAGGAAATAATTCACGCATGATTCATTGAAATTCTTCTTGACGAAAGAAAGATGCTTGACTTCAGTCACTGACCTGACCATGCATGCATGACTTCACTTCAGAAGTTCAGTCTTCATCATTTCATGCACAAGTCATGTGCATGGTTATGTCATGTATTTGTATGTATGACGTGGTAAGGGATTAGTTTACTGTTCTGTTCAAATATATACGTGCACAAGACAAGAAGGTAAGTCAGTGTTTCGCTAGGCCTAGCCCTAGCTTTAGGCCAGAGAAGATGAGAAAGAAGGAGATGGCTCGATTTTGCAATCCGATTACCCAGGATTACTCTCATTCATCAGCTCATTGTTATGAAACTTCAAGGGCCACTCGATTGGACCTTTTAAGTAATGTGTTCAACCGCCCCAAGCTTGGCCGTTCGGGAAGGTTTCACAACAGGAAGTAATTGTCAAATTGACACACTCCCACTAAAATAGCTTATTAATATTCCAGCTAAAAGATCTCTGCTGGCAATGAACTCCGCGGTTGTTACGACTAATTGTTATTTATTTCAATCTTTGGCGAAATAATTGAGGGAATCAGTGGCTTTTTAACGAAAGAAACAGCAAAATCGACCCTTTTTTCGGTAAGCTAATATTGATTCAAGGTTTTTGGGGTCAATAAAAGATGTTATTATTTTAGCCTAATTTACAATATCCGGTTATTTCCTGTGAAATATGATATGATGAATGATTAGATAAATGCATTTTCAATACATCTCGACCATACTTTTTTGTGTCAGAAAGTGTCCAAAGTGCCACGATACTTTGAAAAATTGGGGTCAAAGTTGTTTATAACTGATGCAGGCGAGTACGTTTCGCTGTACTGGTCACAACCATAGTGTATAGACCCTGTGCAAATACCAATTGACAACTGGGTAATTGGAATGTTTCTGGGATTTAATGACAGGTGCAGGTGTATGTAATGTTCTCCAGCAAGTAGCGTAAGTCTTTGGTCCAATCGATTAGATTTAAGCCGATTGAGATGAATAGGCGGTTGAACAGGTTATCGTTTGAAGTAGCAGTCGAACCACCTCCTTCTTTCTCATCTTCTCTGCTTTAGGCCAATGGAATTGGAATGTTAGTTTCCGGTTGACCGTTTATAACAGTTAGATACTTTTAACAACAATTTTTCAAGCTCGATCGCAGAGCATGATCAGGAGCATTGGTAGGGAAATCTAAAATGTTCATTATTACCACTAAGTAAACCCCTCAGCCACAAAAATATGTTAAAATAAGTAGCTTCCCACAATACATTGCTTCCAATGGAAGTTTAGACTTTAGGTACTGATGTGAATCGTTAGTGATGAAACATGGCTAAGTAAATTGACAGTACTGATCACGAACTTGCATTTTAAGAGTGTTTCATCTCTAACGATTCACATAGACCTTATCGTAGATAGAAACCGCAAAGGATCATGGGGCCGAAAAAGGGGCAAGAGCACAACACACGTCGATGATCATCATTTGTTTTCGTGTACTGTCAATAAGGCATCACGGCAAACTAGTAGAAGCAAAACTTATTGAGGATTGTTTTCAATTATGTTTAAAGAGACATGAGATTTTCAGAAAGAAGCGCCCCCAATTTTTTTCGAACCCGTGTTTTTTGCATATTTGGAATGCTTACCAATGTAGTAGATCACACCTGAAGTGAATAAGCCGAATACGCCATCTTTATGTAATAAGATGATGATTTAGTACTTTCTGTCGTGCACGACAGAAAGTCAAAGAACAGTGTTCTATGGGGACAATTACGATAGTCAGGCAAGTTCAAAACAAGGTTTGCTGTTTTCTTTTGTACTTGTGTGTCCAATAAACCTTCGGAACATTCTTGGTAGGTGGTCTACAATCGATTCTGTGCAATTTGAGAGAAATTTGTATCCTAAAAAATCTCCTGTCACTTTAAGTTAATTATGATAATGTACTACCAGGTTGTTGCCCATGAATTATATTACAAGTAATCTTTGTTTTTATGAAAGGTACGACAAATTATCCCTTCAAAATAACCAGAAAATTCACACTTTCGTTAGCTGCTATCTATAAATCATGCAGCCGCGCCAATGGAGTTGACTACCTGTAACCCAAATTCTCCCAGTTTACATTATAAACATCACAAATTTCATTCATTACCGTATAATGAAGCAGCCGACTATATAATAATCCCCAGTATGATTAGCAATTTCACAATTTGATATGAGTTTCATTATTAAATATTAGTTACTTAAGAAAAGAGACCTTTTTGTGGAACGACGCATCTGAGCAGAGAAGATGATCTGAGATACACCAGAGACGGAGGCAAACTTGGCAATTGATTGCCGCTTGAATCACGGCACGGACTACACATCTATCAACCTACCTGCATTTTCATAACTGGAATTTCGAGTAATTCCACCATAATACTATTTTTTTAGTTTAGGCCTATATCAAAGTTTAGACAGATTCTTTAAAGTTTGCTCTTCCCAAGTTTCAATATTTTACCATTTTACAATGTAACAGTGCAGTGCCAGTGGTAGCCGACGGAGTCGGCCACCCGCAAATATTTGCGTGCGGTGGATCGATCATGTCTTAAAAGCTTATAATGTTGACAAACATACGATCATTACAAATAAATCTATGGAGGAAAAAATATAAACTTTCTGTTTTACAATTTACAACGTGTCATATTTGGCTGAAATATTTAAAATAAATGTGTGATTATACCAACGACAGGACGGACCAAGGGGCTGTAGCTGCACTAACAGCAGATCACGCTCATGTCAACTCCACAAAATAAATGTCCTCTTATGCCCCCAAAACAGTCGCCATTTACATGTATTTGTAACTTGGTACTTTTTCAGATAAAGGTGTAATACGTATAAATCATACAGCTTTTAGATTATTTTTGCTGATTTTTGTTTAATACCAGAGTCCAAATTTTGAAAGTTTTTTTGAGTTCCCATCGCCAATAGGCAAGTACACGTTGTTTACAGTTACATCCGGGAATCCAGCTTTTGTTTGCCCCTTTTTCGATCCCATCATGCTTTGCGGTAGAGCGCCCTCTGTTGATATTCTGTTATCTACGATAAGGTCTATGTCCTCATGACAACCTGTACAAAAACTTCCAATGGAAGTAGTGCATTGTGGGAAGCTACTGATATCTTCTCTTTGTTAAAATGATCAGAACGACATGCCTGGTATTTTGAGAAGCTGAAAGTTATGATCTGTATTTTGCAAAAATATGACTTTTAACCAAAATAATGAAAGTTTGACAAAAATGAAAATTCGGGGCGGGCGGGTAACTGGAAACTAATATCCAATTCCATTGGCCTTATTAAATAATTTGCTAAATCTAAAAAAAAAATCGTCCATCATTCCATGTCATGAAAATCAGATTTTTGCATGTCTAATGAGAATGGGTTCATCCTAACATATCCTGAGTGGTAAGACTGAAAACATTGGAAAACAAATACATGAATAAGGACAAAATCAGATGTTTTTTATTCATTACTGTCCATGGACACTTGACATTGCAATACGTAATTGAATAGAGATTCATATCTTTGATTGAGCACTGCTTCTTTTTTGTCAATTTTCAGCTGCAAAAAAATAACTTGTATGATAAATCTACAGAGTTATCCTTCACTTTTGTAAGACTTTCCTGTAAATATTTTTGCTCTTTTGTGAGAATCACTGACACTGTTAAATTTTAGCATAATGCTGGTCCATGAGTTTATTTGCCATACAGTGCATGAAGCCATGATCATGAGTGTACATGTAGTTTATGCATCAGCCTCAGGCAGTAAAAGGGGCATTTTGTGATCCACAACCTCGTCCCCTGACTTACCTGAAAAAGGTTGAGATTTTTATATCATCTGGGCTCGTCTACCTGAGCCATTTTTTGTAACAAAACTCCCGAAGGGGGGGTACCCCCCCCCCCGTGATTTTCGTTACTGAACACCTGATTCCTGTAAATTTGGTACCAATGGATAGCTTAGGGTTTCTTCTTTCCATTGGTCAGCATGACGTCATATGTTGAGGAAAGTACGAAAATACTGAATATAGGGTGGAAAATTGATATTTCGCAATTTTAGCGACTCAAACACCTTATTATAGCTCTAAAATGCTGTCATTTAAAACTAGTCATTTCCCATCAGGTAGAGTCAAAAACCGCATGAAAATCTGATTTTCCTAACCTTTTTGGCAAAAAATTGAATTTTTTACTGTGTGTCTATGGAAATGGTAGTTTTGCTGATATGCGAACTTTATGACGTCATTGTGACGTAATGCTAGGAATGTTGGTACTTGTTTTGGTATCAATGGAAAGAGGAGGACCATAGCTATCTATTGGTACCAAAATCAAGTGTCTGTGATGTTCCTGTGTTGTGTTAGGTATGTTGGTACTTCTCTTCCGGAGGGGGGGTCCCCCCCCCCCCATCCATCACTTTGGGATCACCCCGTATCTTACCTATACCCGGTGGATGTTTGTTTTTGGATTAAAAGGAGCGGAACATGTCAATTGACAATTACAATAAATAATTTGGCACCAAAAAAGGGGGTTTTAGCAAGCCGGGGAAAAAACCTGAAGGGGGGGTGGTAGACGAGGGTTAATAATCCACGTATACCTAATCTTACATGAAAATTTGGTCGCATCTGTAAGAAATTCGCAATTTCGTATTTTCTGTCCGTAAACGGACAGAAATTACAACACAGTGGCCTATGGGACTGTGGGAAACAACCAATTGCTCAAAACAAAACCGCAAGATTGGGTTCGACTCAAATTTTGTGAATGAGCTTTAAAATGCACCTTTAATTTGCACAAATCATGGGAAAGCCTTAGTCCTGCTGAGTATGACTCCTCCATAATGTACAATTATCATAATGCCATTAACGTAATCAACGGAGGAGTCATGCCAAAATAGCGTGTAACTGATATTATAATACCAAATTTTTAGTCTCGCAATTCTTCAATAATTTGCACTCTTCACACAAATAAATAATTACCGGTACCTGATTCCACCTTGAAAGTATCCCTTAGTAGTCTAGCAGATTACATGGGTTCCCATGCACCCCCCCCCTTAAAACTAAATTCTAACATGATTTTTAGAATCTCTACAACATCTACTTAAAGATTTTTGATGTTACCAAAATCAAATATTGTCCCACGGGGTCCGTTTGGCAGCCATCTTGGAATAAGAGCCCTGGATTAATCATTCAAAGTGGTTCAATTTAGTTGAAAAGTATCTCAAATGATTCGTCTCATCATAAGGAGTCAGAAAATATAGTTTGGCATTATATATCTGTGATGTTCAGTTACAGAGATATGGGTGAAAATGCGATAAAGGACATTGAACTTTTGATTGGTCATTGTACAGGGGTCAAAAATGCAAAAACTTAAAATATTTAAATCTTCATATAAAAGATTACTATTAGATAAATATAATTCATAACATTTAAGGTAGCTGGGATTTTACATGCATTTGGCTTATTACTCAGTTCCTTCCACAATGCATAATTAAATGTTTAAAGTTTGTCACAACAACAAAAAATTTACTTTATATTGAAACCAAATGTGGAATTGCCCTTGTCTACATGTGCAAATGGGACCAAGGCAGGGTGGAAATAAACATAGGCAGGGTGGAAATAAACAATCATCAGTCATCCTTCAGGCGCTTAATGTCTGTGAATTCTTCCATTCAATTACCCCATGAGTTGCCTAGTGTAATGTGCATTTGATACCCAAGTGTGAAATTGTGTTCAACTACATGCTGTTATGTTTGCATACATGTAGTTAAAGTAACAGATCACTAGGCCAGATTAAAAAAAAACTCTCATGCTTTTCCCCTGATTTTATTATTTTTTTCTTCAAAAATGTAAAAAGAAACTCAAAATTTCGCCCGCCCGTGACATTCACTCTGTGTATCCATAAAAAAAGATATTTCCATGCGAGAACTAGAAAATCACCACGGCATGCCATTGAGACAAAAGTTCGCATTATCTGGGGTGGGGAAATTCAGCACCAACTGGTTCCTTCATTAGGCCAAAACCAACCAGATTTGCTAAATTAGAAAATAAAAATTATAAAAAATCAGCAAAAATCTGATCTTGGCATGTCTGTAACTTTTTGATTAAATTGCAGATAGCTTTGTGGAAGTTTGTGATCAAAATGACAAAATTGGGAAGGAATCTCCCTCCCTAAAACAAAAAAAATATCAACGACAACAACAAATACATATTGCATCGGATTGAAAAACTTTTTTTTGCTTTTTGCTTTTACCTTTGCATAATTACCATTATACCAATACTTTACCCCCTTAAACTTTATCAATCTTGATAATTGTGTGCCTCAGTAGTACCTCTCCCTCTTCAAGCAGGAGGGTCACAAACACTATGTGGCAATTTTACCTTAAAATTGGCCTATCTACAAGTACAATGTTACCCCATAGAGCTAATATATGGTTTACCATAACAAATGCATCAGTATCAATAAGGTGGGCCTCTAGAGATAAATGGTTCATTATGTTGCCCACTGTTATGTGTTAGATAGAAAGTCATGCTGAGATAATCAATACTAAATCAGCAGGATGCTAAGCAGCCCTGGATGAATTATTTTGTGCTAATGTGTGTGTAAACAGGATGTTATTAAAATGGTCTGCATGTATTGATTTTCAATCATTACAATGTCCAAAGCTGGCCTGTAATAACCACTAAGCCTTTTCCTCTTTATGCCAGGGGCTATGGCTAGTTAGATTTGCTTGTGGATTTAGCTAAGTTATTATCCTTTTAAAGTGCATAATTGAAATTGCATGGTTTAGTAACAACCTGTAATATAGGCCTATTTGACTTCTAACAATTATACTGCTGCCTGTGACACTTTTGTGCCTTTGTAGGTTCAATTTCCCAAAACTTATGGTCTGTCATCCTTGGGATTCCTACCTTCATTGATGCTAGTAGTAGTATTAAACAAAGTGGGGGTCTTACCAAGGTGCATGTGTTTTATTAAAAAATGAATTACTGATATAAAGCATACAGGTGTTACCGGTACTGAACGGTTTCACAAAAATGACATTGTGTTTTAGAGTACAAAAAATTTATTGATTCTGGCTTTATAGGTAAGGTACAATTTTAGTAGAAACATTGCATAGTATGATATCCCCTTTACCCCTTGTGAAAGACGATTAGAAGAAAACAATGGATACAAGATAAGTTGTACAAAAGCAAATGAACCAAAAAATATGTGAAATCTATAAGAGGTCATCGGAGAATAAAGCCAGTAGAACAGCCAGTACAGTCACTGTCCCAGACTGGTTCATTCTCCAGTTCCCAGATGGTAAAGTTAGCACATACACTGTCACCCTAAGGGTTTGAGTAATCAGGGTAGTGGGCTGTTGTGGTGGTTGGACTATTAATAATGGATTTAACCTGTAAAAAAAAAAAACCAAAAAGTATGAGTTGGCAGTTTTGCTGCCTCAGACATGGAGTCATTAAATTAATACAAAAAAATCTGGATTGTATAGTATCAAGGTCTATTTTGGTTAAAAACTACTCATGTAGTGGTATCCACAGGGACTGGTCTACAGTCGTGTTCAAATTTTTTTTTTTTTTTTTTTTTTTTTTTTGGTTGGAACACTTTTCAAAATCAAATCAAATCAACTTTATTTCCAATATCAAATACAAAATGACTACAGAATCTTCGAAATACATACCATCTAGACAATAGGTAGGTGATATGGAAGGATGGTAACAAAAGGCCAATAAGGCCAGAATGGGTAACCCCTACTAATTATGGGTCAGAGCCAAAAATAGTCATCATAAAAGGTGAAATTTCAAAAGCTTTGTATGAGTGGATATTGTCATGGTTTGAGTAGAGTAATAATTGAAGTTCATGTGATCAAACTTTTTCGGTAAATAATAGCGTCGTTGGTGAGCTATAAAAACAATTAAAGATGAAAATGGCGCCCTCTCGATGTGTTGGGACGGAATTGAAAAAAGTGATATTAATTAAATAATTAGAGTCACAAAATTGTTTTGATATTTAGAAGACACTTAATAAATATGTTTATACCAAAAATATGTGACCTTGTGTTTCTAGAAATTAAAAATCCGAAAAATAATAAAATACTTCCGTCCCACCACAATTTTGTGAGGGTTTTTTTTAAAGTTCACGAACAACAAAAATATAAATTTTCAGCAAAACATGTCAGACCATCAAATTTAGGGCAACTAATATTTCTAAACAACGAACATGGATTTAAATACCTTATATTGATTTAGTGATGGATTTTATTGTTTTGGATTCCTCTCATTTTTGGTGGGACGGAAGCAAGTGTTGTGGGACGGAATAAACCAATGGAGGGCCCTGAATTTTATCAGTTCTCAGGTTTACAGATTTGTTTTTATGTAATTCAAACATTCTCAGGTTTTATAAGTGAAAGGAACCTGTAATTCACTTCTGCCTTAAATAGTTTAAAAAATCTAAGAAAATCCCCCTTGATTGAAAACCTTGTATACAATTCTTGAGCCTCATCGTATGGTGTGTCGACCCACAAGTGTCAAGATATGCCCTGGAACTCAGGACTTCTTCATGTCTCAAAAATTGACTGGGATACAGGGGATTGGTCCATGTATTTTATACAATGATAGTGTTTCCAGGGGTGGTGGTTGAGATGATTGACCGCATAACCAATGTAATGCCAAGGCAAATGTCCTGGGGGTACTGAAGTGGCCTGGGGAACCAGGCGAATGCAAGTATGACCCTCAATATGTTCTTGGAAAGATTCACCCCCTTCCAGTTGGGAACAAAGGTAATGGTTACTTCATGTAGTGTTACCTGAGCACTGTGGGACATTAAGAAGCAAATCCACTTTACAATTAAGAATGTATACAAAGATTAAAGGATATCATGCCCAGAAAAAATTGTGTTTCTAATTAATGTATATTGGTGATATTTGAAACTGCAGTGCACATGTTTAGAGAACTTGATCTAAATCAATTGTGCTTTGTATTTAGGCTTTGATTAAAGGTTGATGACAGTCGGACTTAAAACATTAACTTTGTATATGTGGAGTAGCCTCAAATTGGGGTCATATTAATCAGTCAACACAACTGCTTCTAGGTGGTTTGATAGAGAGTATTGGTTTGTTTATGCAATTTGTGTAGCCTATACTGCATAATAACCCATAAATAGTATATTAGGATATTAGATGACACATATACTATTTTCCTAGTTTCAACCCTTTGGAATTTTGGTAGTCCTGTCCAATTAAAGAAAAGAAAATTTTCAAAATTGAAATTATTTGTAACCATGTAACATATTTTTTTTGTTTTAAGTATAATACCTTGTACTTGGGTGAAGTACATTATTACGAACCGGTGAAAATTAGTAAATCTTTCACTTAAGTTAACTTTCAAGACAATTTTGTCCATTTTGACACTTACACATTAAACCAATTAGTATGCGGACAAATTCCGTCCCACCACATTCCGTCCCACCACATCGACCAAATTTTTTTTTAAAAACACATGCCATGTGAATTGGGTGCAGTCTCTTTTTTCATTCGTTGCATGTTAATAGTAGGATAGTTGGACCATATATCAGTGTTAAAAATTTAATTCATATCCTTGGACTTTTGATAAAAATTACAGAAACTTTCGATTTAAAAATTTTTGTGTAGCTATCGATCCGTCCCACCACATCATTCAATTTGTGTTGCCATGGACACACTCTAACATCTTTGCTTCTTTTTGTTGTTTGTATAGGTAGTGTATAACTTACTGTTCTCAAGACATTCATTATATCCATTAAAACAACAACTAAGGAGTACAACTGAAAAAGTGCTATCAACTTCCGCCGCCACAAACGGTATTTTTGGCTCTGACCCTTATGCTAAAGTTACCATTAAAATTAAAATAGAAAACAAAACCACATAAAAAGAAACATTTGAAATCACCGTAGACGGACCCTCCAAAAATCTAATTCGGTACGGATACGCCAGCAATTCATAAATGGATATTAAGGCTTTTCACACGAGGGCCGGTGATCGATCGACTTTTTGAGTACGCTCTACGGCCGTAGACTTCAAAACCAGCTACCAAATTCATCAATAAGCATTCGCAAACTCTGACACCTATCTGTTGTGCTTTCCTCAATAACGCACGCATTTTGTCCACTAAATGCACGTACGTAAGAGTCTATTCGCCATGTTGAATTTCTTACTCAGTCCGTTCAAATTTCACAGAGCGACAACTTAACAATTTCTGTGGCGGAAACACCCAAGGTGACAGTCACATCCTTAAAAGTGTCCATTTACCACCCCGCATTTAAAAAAGTCAACTACAACCACTGCTGTAAATGCCTAAAAGAAGGTATTATTGTGAAAGCAGCAAGCTCATTAAATCCTTCCTTTGGAAGACTTTTACAATCGTAACTAAGGCTCTATTGCGCAAGCGCGTATAGTATTCAGAAAACGGCTGTCACTTGCTAGTCTTCAAAACCGGATCGATCGCAAAAGTCGATCGATCACTGCTCAGTGGGAAAAGCCTTATTAATGATTTGGAATATTGAATGATATTCCAAAAATTACGGACTAGCCGTATGTTATCTTCCCAAGAAATTTTGTTTTGATGGTATTTTTAAGCACAATTTACTGATATCTTTTACAGTATGGACCCTGGACATTTGCAGCATTTTGGTTCCTGCCCCTTCAATTCATTGTTGTGTAACATGATACACTTTGGCCAGTTCTATCTGCAATATTATTTTCAACACAACCCTGAACTTGGGATGGGATGGGATGGGAGGGAAAGACATATTTACAATGCCAGGCTTCAATATCCTGTCATTATAACTGCCATTAACAAGTGTCCAAGGACTTATGACAGATAGTAGTACCCTCCTCTTGGCTAGAATTACAACATATGGAACTAATCGATTGATCATATCTAATGAAGGTCATTACAAACATGGCCTGACCCATTGCCACTTGCCTGAAATGAACAACCTTACCTTTTCCCCAAAGGTACACAAACATGCATTGATGGTGGTAGTAGGCCTATATGTATGGTAGGAGCCAATTTAAAAAACCCAGTTTGGGTTTCAAAAGATTAGTAATACCAAGAGAGGGTTTTGACATTCAAAATGCAATGGTGGCGCACCGCAGGCGAGTGCCCATCTCCTGTCATTGGTGTTTGGGTCCAGACTCCCTCATATAATGTTGCGGTGGGTAGTTGGCACTCCTCCCGCACAGCGAGTCTGTTTTGCATTCCGGGCATATGCCGGTACCCATTTATACTCCTGGTGGAAGAGGCCAAGCGAGTAAAGTGCCTTGCCCACGTGCACAACACATTGCACAGTGGGGTTTTTGACCCCAACCTTTTGCTATGAGGTCGAGCGCTATCCACGCGCACCACATTGTACATGTCCCCTATGGTAATGCACAGTTTTAATAGAAAAAAAAGGATATAAAACCACATTTTTAAAATTCCAAATATGAGCCTAATAGGCATAAATCTAAGTGGAACTAGTTTTCTTAAAAATATTCAATGTGAAATTCGATTTTGTTTTAGTTTTGGCATTTTAAAACCTAACCTCTTTTTGACCTCATCTGGCCAATTTAAAACCCTACTCAAGTTGTAGTGCACCTGGACTCATTACCTGGCCAAGCACAGTCTATAGTTTTCTCTCTCACTCCACCCCTCTATTTCCAGGGCCAGGGTCACCATTAGTAAATTCTTTTCAGTTGTGTCTCAAGGTCATAAGCAGGGGGCACTCGCATCGTGTCAAACCTCAGAGTAGGCCCAAGTAAAGTTTGCATTCATGCATGTCATGCTACCAGTTCAAGTTCAATTTTTTTTCAAGTTCAAGTTCAATTTTAATCAGCAAATAGTACAGAAATAAATACAGGATGAAACAGATTATAAAACAGATGTCTAGTGCCTATAAACCGGATAGACAACCCCGAAGGGCTTATTTGCGTCGGTAGCCCTTGTTAACTAAATTATAATAATTATGGACAAGAAAATTTGATCAATCATATATAATATTAATTAGTAAATAAGTAACTATATGCATCGAAAAGGGCAAAAAATGCACTACAATCCCACGCACACCCTCCACGCATCACGAACTATGATTTGTCAGAAAATGCACGTAATATGGGGCGGGAGCGAAGCGTATAGTGCAACCATGCCCGAGTAAAAAATTTACAAGATAATTAGAAAACATAGATTTGAGGGCATGCACATAAAAATCTAATACAGATGAATATTGTGAGATATAAGTAGTATTGATTCACCAAAAAAAAACAACACAATAAAGACAACAGCAGTGTAGTTGTAGAAACTGGTCTCACCTATTGTTGCTGTTTTATCAATCCCAACTTCATTCATAGAATAAAATGTTTGAACCTTTTGCTGGCAATCTTCACTTGAGCCAACCCCCCACCCCGCAGTAGAATTTCAATTTTCACAAATTCACGAAAAACAATGGTTTTAAGCAATTAAATTTGGTAAAACTTAGGGTTTTTTTAACCTATCTGAGTTAAAACACTATACCTGCATAAGGGGGGGTTCCCATTTTGTTTTTCGCCGGCGATTTTTAACGCTGCAATATATTTCATTCACCGACAATTAGTGGACGCATTTCCTTAACTTAATGAATCTTTCATATTCCTCATCAAGATAAAGTATTTGAGGAGAATATTAATGGATTTTTTTGGTCATGCGGATAAGAGCACTATTATACACTTGATTATGATGTTACTGTAGTGGAGTTATAGGAAGCAGCCAAGGCACTTAAAGCATGGTAAGTCAGCTGGTATTGATGGTTCAGACTGAAATGATTAAAGCTGGATCTCATTGAAGACCCATCTTTGGTGGAAGTATTTACTATATTCTTCAAATCAGGTACTTTTCCAAATACATGGCGACTAAGTTCCCTTACCATACAACCAATCCCAAAAGGGGACAAAGCTATTCCCAAAAACTACAGGGGTATTGCAGTGTCTAAGTAATTTATGTAAATATTTTGTCCTAGTTTTGCACAAACGCTTGAGTCATTTGTACCACATTAAACTCAAAGATTCCTCCACCTAATCAGATTGGTTTTAGAAAGGCTCTCGAACAAGTGATCAATGATGTGTTGACTTATTTAAGATCACTTGTTTATAAATACATCAACAAGGCTAGTAAATCATACCTTTGTGTAATGGCTTTAATTTTGATTTTTCTGCTGCTTTTTTGATACAGTTTGGCGTATGCACTCTGTATAAATTAACTCACATGGTATAGGTGGAAATTTTTTAGCTACCACCATTCATGATATATAACTCTGTCTCTTTTGCTGTCAAGTGTGAAAATAAGTTAACTGATTTGTTTGAACCACTGGTTGGTGGTAAACATGGTTGTTGTTGTAAGTCTCATTATTTTAATATATTTTTAATTGATTTACCTAATATTTTTGATTCTACTTTGTGAATCCTGTTCATTTAAATAACAGGGATTTGAATTGTTTAATGTATGCTGATAGATTTGATACTTCTTTCAGAGAGTTCAAAAGGTTTACACTGTGCTCTTGATCAGCTCCATGAATTTTGTATGAAATGAAACTATTGTTTAACATGTGATAAGTCCAATATAAGTGATGACTTTAATAGAGTGGCCCGTTTTGAAACTTTCCATTTTAAAAATAGGTAAGATATATTCATTACACTGGTGAATATGCCTCTATTTAGGTATAATTTTTGTGCCTTCAGTTCCTTCACAAAAGATATTGAGATGACTTTAAGGAAAAAGCCTCTCCAAAGCTACTTTAGATTCGTTAAACTTATTAGTTTTTCCTTTAATTGTTAGCCATGAATTTATTTAATTCCTCTCATAAACCCCCATTTTGTGTTATGGGGTGAAGTTTGGCACCATAGCTGTTAAAATCTCAATGACTTCAATTTGCTTCATTATGTGACAAACTACCAGGTGAGGCTTTACTCTTAAATTCTGTAATAATTTTATAGGTGTTCATAAGAAAGCCTCACATGGTTGTTGTGAGAGGTGAGTTGGGTAGTTATCCTCTCTTCCTTACCATGCTCTGTTATCAATTAAATACTGTGGTCGCTGAACAGGCAATGCCTTTCATGGATGTAATTCACTTGTATTTCTTGCTTTACTTCGGATATAGGAGACTTTTTTATAGTGGTTTACGTTTCTTGGTCAGCTGGTATTAAAAGTACTCTTTGCCTAATTAAGAGACCCACTATTTGGGAACAACCCAATATTTTGAAATGCAAAGCAATTTCAATAAATTTGATTCTATTACCTTCGGTGAAATCTGGTAGCTTGTTGGATCACCATGTTCATAATTTTGAATCAAGCTTCGTACATACTGTATTTTCAAGGAAAGTTTTCAAGTTGAACAATATATTTTGGTTGTTTTTCACCATTTTCATTTCATCGAATTTTGACACGTAATTTTAGTAGGTTTAGAATTAGTGCCCATCATTTGTTAATTGAGAAAGGTCGATTTTAAAAATACCTTTGAAAATGTATTTGTAGTTTATGGTGACCTAAATGAAATTGGGGGGGGGGATTGAAAACATTTTATTGATGATTGTTACTGTATATATACAGATTTTAGAGGCGTAAAATGTTATCATATTGCTGATTTGCGACGACTCATGATTTGAAACCATTTCAACTGAAATTCAAATTAATTGATGTCTGTTCAAGATTATGACTGCTTACGCCCAATTCTACTTTTTTATCAACAATGCTTTTGTTCAACGTCAAGGCTTGATACTTAGTTTTTGGGGGTAGCTCATAGCTTTTGTAATACTTTTAATTTGCAGTTTTGTTTTATTTAGTTGACTTTGTGTGCTCAATTGTAAGAATGAGGTTTGCCATGTTTAAGCATCTTCATTATGATATAATTTGTCATTAAATCACTAAGTTAATTGTCTTATGTTGTTTTATACTGACTACACTGTATGTTTGGTATTGTCAAATAAAATAACTGATTCTGATTCTATTTGGTTTATTTTAGTTATACCAAGTTTTTAAATCCGGTTCTGTCCCCACTAAACGGGGTTGGCAGGATACACGTCTCACTACTCATCAATAACTGCTGTGTGAGGATATTGGAGCAAAGATAAATTGACCGTATGCCCTTCCCCTGACGTCATCCACAGTTTTCGGCGGTGGGCCTAGCTTTGGGCAACCAACGCCCCACCACCCAAGGCAGCATGTGCTGGAGGCCGCCATTAGCTCTCGCAGAGCTGACGCCCTTATATTTTTTGTATCAGTCTAATAACTTTTAGTTGCGCTTGCATTGGTGCAAAAAATTCAAATCCATCGCGTCCTTTTTGCGTAATTAGTCAGGGGTTCCTAGAGCCCCCCTGATGCAATAAACGGAAGTGCCCATGACCAAAATGAAAATCTTATACAGTTACTATGATTCTGATTCATAGCACATACACCTAGTGACATAAACAAAGTAATATTTACAAATCTTGCAAAGTGTAGTGGCCATTGGAGCCATATATTTTATATCATCATTATCGGTTTCCTGTAGGACCTAATGGTAATTATACAAGTAACCCTAAAAAATAATAAAATGGCATGAGACATTAATGTTTGTGCTTATAATATATGGTAATATGTTAATTACTTCTTCTCAATTAAAGAATCACACAAGTCCTATGTGACGCATGCCGTAGAAACATGCAGAAAACCAAGTAGTGTCTTTTTTCCGCACATTTTGACGCAAAATAAAATCAATGGTTTTGCCCCTAAATTTTTCCTTACTGAACAACTTCATTTTTATTTTTTATTGTTGGGTCTTTGAAAGCCTTCTAACAAACATGTGGTGGATTTCATCAAACAATCCTTTAGGAAAAGTGGGTTAATATTAAGGTGGAGAACCCCCCCCCCCACCGCCCCCGTGATGCACTAACGAAGTACAAACCCCGTATGCAGTTAAGTGTTCATCCTGTGATGTCCCCGCCCCCCCAATGTTTTTCCCATTCCTATGATTTTAAAAACCCGGCGCCGCCCCTGATCAGAATAGCAGTCATGTGCATTTAAAGCACCCCTACCATTAGTGTTTGTAGGGTTACAACATGATTCAAAAGCAACAGTGTCTTGGCAGAGGGGAAAGGGGTCACTTACCTCCAGTGTTGAACTCTTGTAGTTACAAGTGTGAGTAATTGCAGAAGTGAGGACACAATGTTTGGGGTCATTGGTAAAAAAAAAATGAATTGGATCTTAACCATCTTTTACATGTCTCCTAAAATAGTGAATAATTTCCAGGATTTGTAGGGTCAGTTGGATCCGACATTAAAAAATCAGCGGTTTAATACAGAGGGACATTTCGAGCATAGACCAGATATGTTACCATTCTCATTTGGTTAAATCCTTATTCAGTTCTTTATTGGAAGCCTTTAAAGATAGTTTTTGTGTGGTGTTTATGAAATCCGTTACCGTTGATAATTTATGCGCTTTTGTGCTTATCATTTTTTTGAGAGTCCAATTGTTTTAAAATGTTGGATCCAAAACATGATAATCATAAACTTGGGGATGATTTATGCATAAAATTTATTAGTCTTGCTATGGTTTTAAAATATTTTTTGCAACTCATACTCGACCAATTAATTTGGCTCAATCGATCCAATTTTATATATTGGGTAATAATATAAATGTGCATAATTCCAAGTCCTATTGTGGTATGTCCAAAAGGATTAATCGTTTTCTAAACTTATTTTTCGTCAGTATTGCAAACCTCAAATAAGCAAGTTTCTGTACAACACCGTACTTCACAAGGTTTCAAAGCAGATCTATAGGACCCCTCAATGAGTAAATTGTGTACTGACATTTTGCAATGTTTCAATGACACTGAAAAAATCAAGAGGGAAAGGACAGACAAACCTGTGATCAGTGGACAAACCTATGATGTGGGGGGGGGAGGGGAAAGGGAAATTTGTAGTTGCCCCAAATCGCTACTTTTGTCAAAAGTATGTCATACTAATAGTCTGGCTGGGGTAATCTTTATCGTCTTCTACTTGCACTGTGACAGACTGATCTGAAGGTCAATTAAGTCATACTTTTCGTGTATTTCAGATTTCTATGCTCTAATACGAAGATGAACTTCTGTCTACACAAGAATCCCAATATCTTAATTTGACAAAACTTGGTCTGTGGTTGAGTGCAGGATCAGTAATCTGCAAGATAGTCTTCAGTATTTGTGATATTAACCCTAACGCGGCCCAGCCGCAATGCGGTGCAACAAAAACTTGGTCACCGGTCGGAAAATGTTTCTCGTTGCATCTCGTCCGTCAACAACTATTTTTTGTCGCGCAAATGACTCTCATTGCAGCTCATTGCATCTGTGCCGTCTACCCGGAAAAGTGACGCGATGTTCCTCCTCGTTGCATCTGGGCCGTCTTTACGGAAAATGACGCGATGTTCTCGTTGCATCTGGGGCCGTCTTCCCAGAAAGTGACGCGATGTTCCTTGTTGCCCTGGGACTCATTCCGGGAAATGATTGCTGATGCTTTTTCACTGCATTTCGGACGGTTTGCCCCCAGAATGCGCATGCTTTCAATCAGGCGGGTGCAACTGTGTACAAATGCCCATAGACAATTTTGATATCGATGGTGATAGCGCCACCATTTCGATAATCTACTTTTTAATTATCATAACCTCATTCATGACATAAACCGTAGCATTACGTAGCGTAATATCGCAACGCACGACTATGACGTAGCGTAATGCGCCAACTCAACGACTGGCCGACCTATAGCTATTTCATGGCCAGAATCAAGTGTGGCCGTACGCAATCCGTATTTATTTAATTTTATTATTAGGATCCCTGTTCTCATTGCATTCGCCACCGCGATGTCCCTCGTTGCAACTGGAACGCAAAATCTTTCCGGAAAATGGCCTGATGTTCCTCGTTGCATCTGGGCCGTCTTCCGGGAAAATGACGCTATGTCCCTCGTTGCATCTGGTCCGTCTCCGTGAAAATTACGCGATGTTCTTCGTTGCATCTGGGCCGTTAACGGACTACTCACGTATTCCCTTTGCCGGAAAAACGGCCGAGATGGCATGAAACGCAAAATTTTTTTCTCGTTGCATCTGGGGCCGTTAAAATAAAAATAGATTGCACCCCGTTGCAGTGGCCGTTTGGTCGGCAAAACGACCGGTCCGGGTTTAGGGGTTATGAGCTTCTACACATCCGCAATGTCCAATTTATGAGTAAAATTTCACATACTGAGATCAAAGTCATCTTAGTTCAAATTGTAAAATAGACGGGTTAATTTTTTTAAAATTAGTCAAATTGTGATCAAACTTGGATCGTAGAAACCTCTGTTGCTGCCAATGAGAATCACAGTCCTCAGCAAGGTCAAATGTCCGTGAACTTACAGGTCAAAGTTCCACTTAACAAGGTCAAAGGTCACTTAACAAGGTCAAAGGTCACTTAAAAGGTCACAGGTCCTTTAACCAAGGTCACAGTCACTTAACAAGGTCAAAGTCACTTAGACAAGGTCACGGTATATGAAATCTTTGTACTAACAGTTGCGATCACAAACAATGTGACACTTTTTTGATCCTCGGATCAGCTTATAATATTGTAACATGTTGAAAAGTGCTGATGTCAATGTGCACGTGCACACCAGGGCATAGAATATATTTCCTGTCTGGTAACTTTAACTGTATATGTCAAAATTTTCCGCAAAATGTGAGATGCAATGCATCTTTGCATACTGATGAGCGCTTAGCGCTCTCAACCCAAATACCTCCTATTTCTTGTTTCTCGTTTCCGCGCCCCAAAACCCTATTTTTAGCATGTCCACTCTCTGTTACCGAATGCCCTGGGTTTTAAAGCACCAACCCTAACAACATCCATTTTAAACTGGGTTTGGGGTGGAGTATATGAATTTGAAGTTATTCCAACAAATTGTTAAACGTTTTTCTATGGAATGGGGATGGTGTTTGTCCAATCGGTTTGTTGGTCACCCTTAAGTCCCTAATGTATACTCCACTTCGCGCCCTCGATATCGCCGCTGCAAGAAATTTGACCCTAATTTTTTTATTGCCTCGGCGAAGAATTTCTATCGCGCAATGGTTTTGGGGGCTCGCGGAGATTGAAGTTTTGTTCACCCTCGGGGGGGGAGGGGGCGTGGGGGGGGGGGGGGGGGGCGATATCTCAGCAGCCGGCCGCAAAAAATTCTCTGATTGGCTGTATTTGGATCCAAGGTCGGGCGATGACCTCATTAAAACCCAAGCTGAAGCTGCTCTTAAAAATCTCCCTTATTATCCCCATAATCACAACATACTCATCCACATGAAGTATACATTAATGCCAATTATTAAAGCTTATGGATGTCGTGCGAAAAATAATAACCCTATAGTATGATCCCATGATGCATGATTATTTTTAAGGTATCATAAGAATGTTTTGGGCGGTTAGTACGAAATCTTTTGTTTACCCCCTGATTCTATTCTAGCTCCGCATCCTACACATGGCATGCCTTGCCACAGCGCGTACAAATCGAGGTAGTATTACTGTAATCAAAAATCAAACTGGGCATTTAGGCAATATTTTATTATAATGATACAAATCCAATGTGAAATCTCCTTGAAATGTGCGAAACTTAAAGGTAAAACATACAAAATAGTCCGAACATGTACTTTATTGCCAGGAATTCAAATGCATATTAGCAGCACCCTTCCTATATTAGGCCTACTTGATCAACATGCAGGCCTGGATAAACAAATGTTTAATATAACTTTGACCTTGTATCGTAAATAATATCGCTCATCTATTCTATTTGCTAAATCAGTCGGGAAATCCATATCTGTAGCGTCAACAATAACGTACTGTAGTAGATAATGCGCTTAATTGTTATGAAATTGTCAACTGGCACATAAGTGTCCTATAATAATACAGCAACGACTTTCTCGAGATGATACCTTTCTCGCTCGGATATACAGACTTTTATTTTATTCGCGCCGTTTGGATTAAAATTTCATCGCCGCATCGCGCGATAAAGCGATAGTGGAGTATACTCTGGGCTTTTATGCTAGTCACTATCCTCCATGAAGCGTGCCTGCTCAAAGTGTATGACTAGTACCCCAGGAAGATGGGGTCTGTGGAATAATCTACAGTATCACAAAGGACTACATCGGATAGGAGTAACTCTTTACAACAAATTATCATCCATCATCATCACTCATCATTGTCAGTGCCCTATTTATCATCATCATCATTATTTTTCACATCATCATCATCGTCATCACCCATCATCAGTCATTTGACGTCACAAAAATTGACATTGTGCCCACTCCGTCAGGCACCTCTGTAACAAGTCAATACTCACTTGGTACTGTTTTAGTGTTCAGCATCAGCGGAACAAAGCGGTAGACAGAACGAGCATGGCCTGCAATTACAAAGCAGGGCCAGTACCGTGCAAAGAATTTAACAAAGGGACAATTAAATTTTTAACTGCTTTCATACCTCGCTCATTTACTTTAACAGTGACGGCTTGTCCCGGGGGGGGGGGGCCACTTGATTTCAAAGGTGGAATGATGCGTGAACATGGACTTCAAAATGCCCCTAAAACATGATATTTATCACCGACTAAAAAACAAGCTAAACATACCCTAACACAAGTATTTTTAATCTCCCCCCCCCCCCCCGGCGGCTTGTTCTATGTTAAAACACACTTGCAGATTGCAGATGGTATGTGTGCCATTATGGCATTGCAAAATCATCAGGGTTGGCACTTTCCCGGGAAATACTATATTTCCCACCTAGGGGTCGCATTTCATAAGTTGTCTGTCAAATATGGTGAGAATTACTTTTGCACACAATTTATGTTCAAAGTCAACATATTCCAGAAGGCTAGGAATGTTATGAACAACCAATGGTGTCATTATTGTAGGCTAATTTTTGTTCTTTCTTTATGCAACATTCCCATTTCATTGAAATGGTTAATTTCGAATTATTTTATATTGTCCAGTATGTCAGGGTGGAGCCGTGGAGGAGCAGTCGGTGTAGGACACCCATGACCTTACACTAAAAAACTGACAATACACCAATTTCTGACCTTGTACCTGAAAAAGTATAAACAGTAAAGGAAATACATTTCTTTTTCATAAGCATTGTTGATTACCTAAAGATGCAAATACTGCAAAAGAAACACCATGCATTTATACAGGGTAAGTAAAATTATTATCCGGTGAAAAAATACCTTTTTTGGGACATAATTCTCTAAATCTAGTTGTGTCACTCGGTAAACATGTCTATCTTGTGTTAACAACACTTGAGACTGGTTATAGCCACTTAGTCATAGTTGTAAACACAAGAAATATTTGATATGATAGATTAAATAGGGTGTGTTCAAATTGTTATAGGTGGATGTAATTCATGACATTTTTGTGTATTTAAATTCATATTCATCATGTGTATCAGTCCACATAACTGCTTTTTTTGTTACCTGTAACCATATTTTTAGAAGTAGTGATATGTGTTTAATGCATGTAGGACAAATTATGCTTTATACATCACGTGTATATTCAGAATTTTTTCTGTTATCGATGTGCAGGCACCCTATTTTAAATTGAGAATACAGAAGGACTCCTTCCCGTTTATCACCCTATATGAATTTTTATCAAGGAATCTGGTTTTAGAAGAGGCTTACACTATATACTTTCTGGCTACACTATTTTAACTAATATTATTATTTGGTCACTTCCATAGCATTAAGACACTGGAGCACCAGAAGTTTTGCTCTATACAGGGTAATTTTTTTTCTGATCACCTGTAATCAAAAGTACCCAAGAGTATGGGTTATATATTTTTAGACGCACTTGCTTCCATTACCATGACCAGGAAAGAATTTACTCTGAAAATTATGAAGACTCTTAACTTATTTTAAACGTAAAAATAAGCATCTTTGACCACCCTGTATATTTAAATACACAGGTATTGTGAACTCTTTCTTCCTTGCTAGTTTGAAGGGCCTAAGTAAATACCTTTCTGAATCCATTTTATTTTTGATCTACTATCATTCAGAAACGGAAACACACCGTTTCCCTAGACGAACATACTAACTTTTATTTGTTGTTTCACCCTGTATTATTTCTGACCCACCCGGTATAACAATGTTGTACTTGCTTTTTTTGGCACATTGTACTATCGCTTTTACCAAAATTTCTTTTAATGGTCTAGAATGCACTGATTAAATGTAATACTCTGTTGTATGAAAAAAGCCACAATATTTGTTATTTTCTACCATGTAATAGTTTTTAGGACCAACTTATGAAATGCGACCAGGGCGGGAAATAGTGGGAAATACCGGGAAATACTGGGAAATACCAGGAAATACCGGGAAATACTGGGAAATACCTGGTCGATACCCGGGAAATACTATGGGATGTAAAGTACAATTTGAACACCTCATGGGGGTTAACCTCAAATAACTATATTTTACAGTTATAAATGTTGTGGCAATCATCTGGGTATGTTTAATTCAAATTCAACTCCACTCCACTAATTGATTATAATAAACCATCACCAAGTATAGTATTAATTAGAATAATCAAATGAGGCTACCCGTGGGTGTGGACAAAAGAGTTGTTTGGTTCTTATGAAAAAGGATCAGCTACACTAGGATAAAATTAAGAAATGAATGATAGAATTTAGAATAAATGCTGCCATGCAGTTCAGGATTTCTGCATCCAGCCAGTTCTTACTTGTGCATCTTAACAAGTACTCGTGATTTAGCATACATGTACACAACACTGTCTGCTGGCAAAGTTCATTTCTTTACCTGGGCCAATTTAGTGAATATTATCTCTCTGTGGCTATTTAGCCACTTACAAGTATAGTCATTTTGATGTATTAAATAATTGTGGATTAAATTGAAATGTGCAAGAATCTACAAATCAAAAGACTTGAGTCCAATAGCTAAGTTAGTGATAAAATGAAAACACCACGAACCCCCTCCCTTGGGTCATTTATTGCATGAAATGCTTATCTGTGTTTGTTAGTTGATTTTCATGATATTTTAAATAAAATTAAGTTTTGAAAATGTCACTTTTTGAGTATTTCCCGGTATTTCCCAGTATTTCCCTTTTTTGCCAAAATATGCCTGGTGGTATTTACCGGTAAATACCGGTATTTACCGCCCGGTATTTCCCAGGGCGGGAAATACCGGCCAACCCTGAAAATCATGTATGCTTGTGCAATATTTGTGAATCTATAGCGGGACAAGTTTTTGGTGAAGAACTTCATTTACTATGAGAGACCTATGAACTAATGTGTAACATGATTTATCTACTGAACAATGCTTTTAAAATGTCTTTACCTTTCCTACTTTTGAAAAGAGAAGAAATGAAAGAGACAACTATTTACTGTTGGACAAAATGAGTCACGAAAATAAACGGTGTATTACAATATCAGTTCTTCTATTCTCACCGTGTTGCAAAGTCAGCGGGATTTCCCGTTCCGAGTACCACATTGGTACGGAGAAAGTCAGGGGAGGGCGGCCAAGAAATCCCAATTTCAGACGTCGCCATTGGTTTAACACGTAAAAGCGAAATCATGACGAAAAATTCTGAATTTTTTATATGTTGTCAAGGAATATTTTCTTATTCCAAAACCGTTGGAGTTGAAGAATCAACTCCACTGGAAGGGTTATTTCTGATTTTTTTGTATGAATAACGAACGAGGACGAGGTCGTATGTGGGTCATGGGAACACCTTTGACCGAACCACATCAAAGCACCCAAATTGGTTTGTGGTTTGCACTCGGTATAGCTGTAATTTCTTTTGACATTTTTGGTGAGTTGTTATAATGAATGAGGCTTGGCCGCCACCGCCTGGAAAAGTCAAAGCTCAAAACCTCGCTCACTCGCTGACAACCCGGACAAACTTGACGTGTTCTTCAATAAAATTCAATTGTAAAATATGCTCTCTGCATTCAGATGCTCAGAAAATAGATTGTTGATTTTCCGTTGTGTTGTTTTTTTCATTCTGTATATTTTTTCTGACTCCCGATTTTTTCTGGGAGCGGCGTTCCCACGTTTTAGTGGTTTTCGAGGCCCAGGTGCACACACACACATTGCAAGTAGTCAGAAATGGTACAATTAATCTTATGAAATTGAAAGCATAATTATGAGTGCATTTTCCCAGTTGTCTAGGAACCTGAAATGAAAAATAATATAGTACATGTACTGAAAATTGTACTTTTTTGCAACTTGCTACACTGTACATTGCTTGTAAGTAAATCCACAACCAATTTCTTCATGGGAGTACCTGTGAAGTAGCTGTTAAGTAGCCATGGAGTACCCACCCGCATGGGTACCACATCGCCGGCCGGTATTCCCATGCAAATGAGCTTTGAGCTCTGTGTGATTATTTTAGTAATTTTATCCAATATTTAACATTTTGGTCACATATGTTATATGTTTTTACACAAAATGTCATATATAGCGGTTTTTGGTGATGCTCAACTCAAATATAGATGTTTAAGCTTGAAAATGATCAGAAAGTCATAAATAACAATGGAATGTTTGGCGCCCTCTATGGTCCAAAGACCCCCTGCGGGTTCGGGGTTTAGAATTGGCTCGGATGTGTTCCCCTGCATGTCGTAAAAGGCGACTAAATGGGGCCCCCTGCGGGTTCGGGGTTAAGAATTGGCCCGATGTGTTCCCCTGCATGTCGTAAAAGGCGACTAAAAGGGGCAACTCGTCTGTTATTTGAACAGACGGGTTGTATTTAAATTTAGGATTTTATTATAAATGTGTAATGATTTCGACTGTGTAATTGTATTATTAAGGTGTTCTGTTGTATTACTCGTTTAAGTACATGTAGCTTAAAATCAATTATCATGAAAAACAAACAATTTATCAATTACATTTGTACATATGTAAGACTACCTATTTTTTCCTTTTTTTTGTAATAGTAAATAGTAGCATACATGTATTAGGGTTTCTACTGTATAATTGTTGTTGTAATTTAAATCTATCAGTTTGGGCATAATGCCCAAGTGTATTGGAGCCATTTATAAAATGTACATGTATGAGACAATCTATTTGGTCTGTAAAGGGGATCTCATGTTTGCATGTTCTGATGTGATTGTCGATTATCTGTATTTGAAGTTGAAGTTTTTGCTTGGTACATGGATGAGTGATGACCTTTGTCATCAGTCTATGATGTGTATAGTTATAAATTTATCAGTATATCTTTTGAACTTGTTTTTATTGATGCATGTTTTCTAAGTGTATCTTTGCAATTAGTTGGTTATCTTGTTTTATACATGGATAGGTGATGCTCTGGTTCATCACTGTATGATGTGTATCCTTTTGTAATTGTTAATTGTTATTTGAATTGAAATGAAGTTTTAATATTGCGTTGTTTTTTATATTTAATGTTAAATGACAAATGTAATGACACGATATAACACAATTGTGTTGAGTTGTCGTTAAACTTTAATACTCACTCACTCACTCTATGGTCCAAAGTGCTGCCTACTAGGCAGCCGTAGGAGAGTACCTGTGAAGGTACTCCCGTGGAGTAGCTGCAGAGGTACTCCACTACTGGTGGCTTACATGGGTACCTGTCAAGTCACCCCTAATAAAGAAAATTACAATTTTTTTTTTAAATTCTGAATCCAGAAATTTTATTATGTCATATGGTAATCTTATACTACACGTTTTCTACACCAAAACAAAACATCCAATTCATTTCAACTTCGGAATTGAGCATTTTGGGTGATTATCTTAAATTTTGGTTGCAAGGTGATTGGACATTGGTATGCAACAATGATGTTGTCATTTTAAATAAGGAGGAGCAACAGCATAGGAAAGGCATTAAAGAAGCAATTCAAGGGAACTCAAGGGGAAGCCATCACAAAAAAAGAAGGGGAACTACACGTATGCTGCAGTTGCTCTCGTACGTAGGACTGGGCCATCAAAGACATTTCCTAGCTACCTCTTACGTGACCAGCCCCATTGATTATAGTACCGGTATTCATAGTCTGATGAAGTCCAATGTATTCGGACACACATAGAAAATTGCAAAAAAGCACGTTCCCGTTCTAGATTTAGTTCAAAATTTTTTTGAATGCATAATTATCATTCTGAAAGTGGACTTTTCGTAATTTGCGAAGAAAAGCCATTGGCCATTTATATCTTGATATTCTGGAGAGGGTTTATAAAATTATGTAATATTTATTATTTGTTTACTCAGTTTTCTTCAGGTACCTCATATGAAGGACGTTAGTTAACCAACCATGGCACAAAGACCACAAAGACATTGGGAACTCTTACCACCATTGATCTGCAAATATTGCCACCATAAATGTGTGACGATTTCCCGCTAACCTTTCACATTTACGAACACCAGAACTGTGGCTCGCCATATTGGTAGTATTAATTGGCTTTCCAAGACATATACTACAAGTAAGAATTTTAAACAGTAAGCTTTGCAGTGAAAGTGCAGTGCCCAATACAATTGCGCCTCTCAACCATGGTTGGTATCTCATGTTTTGAAAGGGTGACATGAATGCACATGAGGGTCATTCCTGTTTTAAGGGTCAAAACCACAGGTTTGTGACATGCCGTAATGCTTCATCTTCTGAGTTGTTACATGCCTAATATGTGGGATTAGTTCAAAACTACGATCAAAAGAGTTGATAAAGATATGTGAAGTTGACTAGTTTATACATAAAAACAACATTGAAGAAATAATTCCAAAATCCACAGGACTCTTTTTGTTTAAACAGCTCAGTTTTCATGTCCATAGTTATGTACGACACAAAAAAGGAGTTAAAATCAGTGTATTTCTATAAACATTAACTTCAGGTATTCGATGAATGCTGCAAATAATGTTTTACAATGTGTTGAAACATTCTAGGTAAAACACAAACCATCCAAAACATCTGAACTTGAAAAGTCAGACATAACCGGGACCCCAAAACTTAATGCCCAGTTTATGTTCCGACAACCTAAAAACCATTTTCAAAATATCCTCAAACATAAGAAATATGGGAGAAATAACAAGCAAATGAAAAAAATTGGTTTCCTGGCTTTACCTTGAAAAAAATGATAGAATATTATTTCAAGTATAGATAGACGGATTAGAGTGATAGAGGGTGTAAAAATGAACTGTTAGCCTTGTTTACAAGGTTTTGTGTACCAGTTATGTACGACAATTTTTTAATTTCATTTGTTCAGTAATCAAATTTTTTTCCCCAGATATTCACTTTTTGTATTATAAAAGGGTCCTAATCACATTTCCCCCAAATATTGCCACATTAAAACTATTTTAAGATTTTCTATTTTTTCTTTAGGGGGATTTTAATGTTCAAGTCATGTCCCAGTTAGACCAACAAAGTGCAGGACAAATTTCAGTAGATATGGCATCATAGACTTTTTTGGTTAATTTAAGTCTAAAAATGCTTGGATGCCAAAAATATAAGTGTTCATCTACATAGAAACAACATCAAGTCAATAATGAATGTTGATTTTCGCCTATAATATGGTATTGTCATCACGTAGCAAATTAGAGTAGGAAACCCAAGGTTCTCTCATAAAAATAGTCTCTCATGTCTTGTACAATTCTTTGAAACTCACAGGTATGCAAGTAATGACATTTCTTTGAAAAGTTATGTTGTGGATTGAAAAATTCTTGAGCAGAGTTGCGTTGTGAGGCATTTTTCGTTCCTTTTGTGTTTTGGCAGAATTGGTTGTCGGCAAGATTATCTGAATTGTCTGTGTATACAATGTAGATGCATGCTGTTTGAAAGCCATGCATTATGAATACTGGCCTAGAGAGGCATTGCATTTGCAGCCTAGTTTGATAACCACTTGGCAATGAATTTCCTTGCTTATCTAGGGAGATGATAGTTATGTTATGCAAGGGTTAGTTGTTATTGTTTTACCACCAATTATCTCCCCAGTGTCTAAAGTCCCATGTGCCTTGTACCATATGTGCACTGTACACACATTCCCAGTAGCTCCTGAAGAATAGATAGGGCCTTAGTATGCAAGTCTATTCAGGATGCAATGTTCACATTATGGTTCAAAAGCGCATAATACTAGTAATATGCTTGAACTTGAACCTTGCACTGTGTTAACTTTAACAGCCCAAACTCTCACTTAATCAATCATAAGTGGCCTTAGGACACACACAGCTACTAAGAGAGCATATTTAGCCATCCCACAATGCTCAGTTTGTCCATTTTCACCTCAATAATCCACTGCATGATCCCGGCATGTATCCCACAAAAATCCCATTTTTTAATCATAAAACTCGACCTTTTTCACCCATTCCTGCACACAAAACACAGTACTTTAAAAAAAAAATAATATGAAAGGTTTTGTGCTCCTTCAACTTCTTTACACTGCCCTAAATACATGACATATGTTAGTACAGAACCATTATAGCACATTGCAATGTATTATGGGATTAGTTCAAACCACCCTCTGCTACTATGAAGCAGTTTAAATGCAACCACTGTTTACTTCTTGGGAACTTGCATGATAAAGCTAACCTTGTAGCTTGCACATATACTGAATGTGAAATTGTTGTGCTTTTTCAATATTTTTATGGATAAAAGTGTTAAAACCTATCGGGTATTATAAGTGGGGTAAATTAGCCCAATTGAATGTCGATGTTTGAATCGGTTGTTTATTAGTCGAGTTATATTGATATGAATTTTAGTAATTTTGTATTAAGTTGACAATTTTAAAACTCTGTTATAACACCACAAGTTATGTTGGACAGTTTGCAAAACAAAGGAGTGTCCTTGGTGAGGTAAATTGCCACCACAGAGGTGGGCCATGGACTTCAGAAATAATTAGTACAGTGATATATCACCATTTGCAAAGCAGTGATTACTGCACAAATGTTGACATGACAATAAATTGTTATACTACAGTTAAGTGGGGGGGTGGATTCTCAACACAAATGACCATACAGGGATGTTGTCACATAGACATCGGTATTTGGCCTAAAATTTGCCATCTCTGGTATAGCGATGGGTCCCTTTTTCTTCTGCCAGGCAGAAGATTAATCCGGAATGGACCAAACCCACCCCCACTCATGCAGTGGTACTCAGGTCTTAATTGTGTGTACACAGCCCATCTATTGGTTACCCTTCTCAGCGTTACTGATAATGTATGTTGAGTTCAAGAGTCTCATATTTCCATGGACATGGTCAGTGATATACATACCCTACTTGCACCATAGTGATAGTGACATTCCCTGCTTGCACTATATGCGACTAGTCTAACCTAAAGGTAGATTGTAACAGTATTTTCGATTGGTTGGGTCAGATGCAAAATTTTGCTGACAATTAGTAAATGTAGAATGACTGCTATAGCCAATTTATATCCAAATACTACTTCCAATTTATAATATACAATTGTGGTACAGAATCCAATTGTTGTATGTATTTTAAAACTGATAGCATGGAACTATTCATAGCAGACTAATATTTCATGAGTGGTAAACAAGCACACTTTTGTACAGGCAAGTATGACGGTATGACTACACAACGAGTGATTTGGCCTTTTTGCACTAGATAAGAAGTTCCTTTAAAAGGGAAGTATGGTAAACTGAAGCTTGGGGTTCATGCAATGTGATTCTACTTCAAAAATAATACCAGATTGTATCAGAAAAAGTAACATGAAACTGAGTATGTCTTTGGTTCACAATAAAGGTTGATCATTATGCTTGATGCCTTGCATAGTATTTATTAAAATATAGTGGGACAAAAACTCAATTTGTGTTATTTACAAATTGTGCATTGAAAATGCAGAAGGATTGTCCTTTTTAAGACTGTCTTGTTTGGCTAAATGGGTTAGCTATGGGTCCTACTTCCAGAGGCGTGGAGGCACGTCACTACCAAACCAACGGTGAGACCCCCCCCCCCCCCCCCCGTGGTTAAGTAAGGGAACAAATTAATAGAATGAAGAAGTTATGAATAACTCTCCATAAAGTGTGTGTAAAAAGATTCACACAAGATTGACAAACTCCCTGTATGCAGGGCCAATGGAGCCTGGTCTTACCGTTGAAATCGCGACGACTTAAAATATTAAACCAGCAAATATTGCTGTCCTTGGAAGTTGAAAAAGCAAGGAACAGGTTTTTAATAACAACAATATTGATTTAAAAGTCATTGCCATTAAAATTGGCGTATTTTGTGGTGTCGGGTTAGTTAAACAGTACATTTAATTCATGTAATGTCATAAAGTTTACAAGTACGGTAATGTCAAGTGAAAATAATTTTAAAAAAAAGACCAAGGCCCAGATAATGTGGTATATTTGTGGAGTCACATCATACTAATTAGTTAAATGACGTATGACAATGAAGTACCATTTACTATTTCAATGATACACATAAAAAATAAAATTCTTGGCTGGTCATTTCCGGGTGAATTAATTTCTGGATTAGCTTATAAAGATGTAAAAACACACGGCTTAAAAAAAGGGAACCCCCTTTCTGAATAATTTCAGTGGACCATTGGAACTGTAAACAAGTGCAGTAAGGGACATGTCAGGTAATGCAGAGGCCACTTCAATCAATTAAAGGGTATTTTGTTCTCTAACACCTCATTTTTGTTTATGGTTCATTAGAATCCGAGTTGATTTTGATGAGGCGGTTGGATGTTATTAACAAATGTTTATAATCACGGTACACACTGAGGCCATGGGCCAATGCGTTATAATATCTGTCCTTTTAGGACAGAAAATACAAATATGGCTAATTCTTGCCAGAGTAGATCACATTTTGCAAGTATGGTTAGGCAACAATTAGGCTAACAGGTAGATGATGTAAAAATCGCAACTCCTTTGGGTAAAGTCAAGGGGATGAGGCTGGGATCACGAAAGCCAATGTGTTGAAATGTGTGCGTTCATGTGTTCTGGACTTTCAATAGCAGGTAGAAGGAACCTTTTAAGTTAGCTTGGAAAAGACTAGCTGAAAAACATTAACTTGGATGGCCAATAGAGAATTTCTGTAAATTAAAACAATTGTGAAAACAAATTATCATCATAATGGAACTATGTAGGAATTTTTACTGAAGTACGTATGATGGGGAAATTCAAAAGAGGTGTAGATCTTTGATTTGTACCCTATTGTAAAGTGTTCAGGTATATGCCAAAATTCAAGCCTAATTAAGTCGGAAAGCTAGATTCAATTAGGGCACGATTGCCTTTTTGAAGGACTCTTGTTAAATTATGTTTCTTATTTATGTGGCAAATTAAATATTTTAACGGACAAATGACTAAATAGTCAATTTGTCTTCTTTTCACACTATAGTTTATAGTCATATCAAATAAGAAACATAATTTTACTACTATTTCATTTTACACTTGATCTGGAAAAAGTTGTATTGCAATGTGGGAATGTTTTTGAAACCAAACTTTGTCCAGGCATGTTACTCTTGACGTGTTAACAGAATAAAAGCATAAAAAAAGTTAAACAGATTTGGAAACACAAAAAATAAACAAAAGATTTAAATAATAGTAGGGCCTACATCGCATTAAAGTATTGTGGATCATACATTGTAGAGGAAAATGTATTCAATTGACGAGCTGTTATTAACATGATCAAAAGTATGTTGCGGGTTTATAGAGTTTATTTGGAGTCATCCCACAATGCACCAGGTTTGGGACATTTCACCTCAATAATGTAGTGATGCCAGCAGGGATCCGCAAAATCCCATTCCGGTTTGATTTATATCATAACCAAAATTGTATTAATGTGTAATTTCTATATTGTAAATTAATATATAAAGGTACTTTAAAGGATGTTGTTGTCTTTGAATGGCAGCATATTATAGGCCTACTGCATCATTGATGTTGGTGGGCTAAATGTCACAGAATTGGACCCCTTAAAACAGGAATCACCCAGGAAACAGCTGCCATCATGGAGTATGATTTCAACAGTCCAAAGCCATAGGACTTTAATGAAACATGAAATGTTAAAGTGCCACAAGAGATTTCACATAACAGGTGTCCCCCCCAAAAAAAAAAAAAGAGAAACGTGAAAAATTCTGATTTTTGCACTCTTCTATCCAAAATATTCCCTACCAGTGAAAGATTTGGATTAGTATTTGCATTGTGAAATTCCTAATTTACTATAGGACAAATATAAATTCAGCCTGTTTTATATTGTATTAAGCAATCAAATGGCTTTTGTTTCTCAATTCAAGGGCTCTCTGTAGCCAAATTACAAGGTAAGAATTCTTTGCAGTTATATCTAGATGAGTTACTGCATATGACACAATAATATGGATGCCCAACAACTCTTGTTACACCTTTAAAGCAAATTACGAACCACTTTTTGAAGAGCGCCCCCACTTTCAATTTGATATTTGGCACAGTTCCGTTGGTAATTGTATAGGAACTATCCCTGCGAACGAGAATGCTAAAAAAAATGCCGTATTTATCACAAAAATATAAGCGATTGTGTAATTGAATTGGGATCCGATTGGGGACTTAACGGCAGATCTGGAAATGCTACGTTTATGTTCCGTACATGAGAAATAGTGCCACCTCAGAAAATAACCTCTAAATTGGGCTTGCCTGAACTATTAAAACACTAATGGATGGAGTAGAAATGTACATGGCGCTATTCCGGCATTTAACATTGGAAGGCGTTTCCAGCAGCCTTGTATTATGATCGGGGATCCCCGATAATTATTCAGTACAAAATTCTCGTTTGCAACATAGAAATTTTCGAGCTTACCTTCACAGGTATAGTTTACTAGCCAGTTACCAATTGCAATCGTGTAAAAATCTCAAAAGTTTTGACAATTTTTGAAAATTGGGGGCGCTCTTCAAAAAATGTCTAATATTGCTTTAAGTCGAAAAGGTATCCTTATTTGCTGTGTACATTCACAAGTGCTTGGTAGTTAATGCAATTGAGCAAAGGCAAAGTAGCATAATGTGCTGCGCCCAACAGCTGTGTGTGATGACCATTTGTTCATAAACTGAATGCTTATTGGGGTCATCATGTTTGGATGTCAGGTCTATTGAAGGTCCAACTGCTTATTGTCCCTGCAGAATGGGTTCAAGTAAATGAAGACTATCATTTTTACAGGGCTAGAATTTCGGTGAGAATCAATTCTCGCAAAGATTCTCGTAAAGTGAATTTGCATGAATCATTGTTGTATATTTTTTTTTGAATTTTAGAACTTAACTCAGTACCAAATTAGATGATTCCTGCAAAATTTGTTTTGGGGAATCAAAATTGATCCTCGCACACAGCGATGAAATTCTACCCCTGCAGTTTAGGTTGTGTCCTTGATGAAAACTCAAGTGTGTGTCATTGTATCTGTGGTCAAATGTTAATGAATTTGCCAAGTCAAATTCCAATTTCAGCAAAAGTTAATAACAATGATCCCTTGAGTGAAGTGATTTTCCTTGATCATTGCCAATCACTGTACATGCTTGGTGGTTCCTGTCTTTTAACTTCATGAAATAATTTTGAAATGTCACAAATTTTTATATTTGTACACTTGTACAGGTATGTCAAGAGACCTTTTACCATTGATGCCTGGAGAAAGGCTCTGCGCAAGAAATTGTCTTCATCAAAGAGGCTGCATTGGGACTCCATAGGACAGACAAACAGCAACAGCGTAGACCATAGCCATGGGGACACAAACAACAATGCCATTCATTCCATGCATCAAAAGCAAATACAGCCTATGGATGACAACTCAAAGCTGGGTACCGCTCCACTTGTCAAGAAGCACCTTTGTGTCTTCTGTGGTAAAGGGTTCCGTGTAAAAAACATTCTCAAAAAACATCAAGAGATTCACATGGAAGATGAGTTTGTTGAAGAGGTAAGCAGGTCTTCTGAGCTTTTCAGAGACATGTCAAGTACAAGAAGTTGTAATTCAGTTTCTGCTGGTAGCACAGGCATACATACCTCAGAGGGTGAGATATTTGATGAACAGTCCAGGAAGCTTTCGGGATTAGATTTCAACTTTTCAAAGCAGCAAACAGAGGACCATCCAAAGACTGGTAATGTTCCACTTGTTAAACATCAGTGTGGCTACTGTGACAAAATATTTCCAAGAGAAAGCATTCTTTTGAATCACATGATGAGTCATATGGAAGAAGAGCCTTTTCATAACAAAGTATATCAGCAGAAATTCCCACGCTTTCATTCCCAAAACCCCAATCAAGGTGAAGCCAGGCTTGAAAGTAAAATTGGATATTCTTGTCAATATTGTGGGAAAATGTTTGGAGTGGAAAGCATTCTCAGAAAACATGTGGAGGTGCATTTACACAATGCTTTTTTGAAGGACTCCAGCCAATCTCTTGAGTTTCCAGAGTATCTATCAAGTGAAACTAATGTTGATTTGGTGTCTGCTGACAAAAACATACACCTTCGCAAGCCATGTGAAGAGATTGCAGATAAACATATCAGAAAATGCTCAGAGGACTTGGACTTTGCTGTTCCTGTAGACCAAATGAACATCGGATCTAGGACGGAAGATTCCTTTTTGCAGACTGTCCCCAAAAGGAGAGAAAGTTTTCAGGATGAACAACCTGAAGCTAAATCCAGACATGTTGAAAAGGAAAATAAAATGTTGCAGAAGAGAAGAAAGAAACAGAATGACAAATCAAGTAGGAAGAAACTAAAGAGAAATGGAACTAGTCCAAAAAACCTCAATCTTTGTGGTGTGGAGGAGAACGATGTTAGCACAAAACTGTCAACATTTGCTGATGATGATGATGGCAAGGTAGCAAAGTGGTTGCCAAAACATGAAAAAAGACATTTGGAAAAACCTGACCATCCAAACTGTGATGATGAGAAATATTGCAAAACATTAACAAAGGACACCTTTGTATGTAATAAAAGTGTTCTCAAAGAAAAGGAGCCAGTCATCCAAAATGCAAACAAGAAATTGCATCCTGTAGCCAAGAAACTACATCCTGTATCTGCAAAGCCTCAACAATTCCCTGTGCCTAACAAGCAAGTCTTTCCTGAATTTGTACTTTCAAGTGACAGTACAGAATCCATTGTTGTGAAAGAGAATACTAACAGTCTGTCATCAAAGAGTAGCAATACTGTGAACTTGACTATTGCCACAAAGTCTCAAGAAAAAACAAAATCCAATTTGCCAAAAAGTGGATATTTGTAACCAAAGGAATTACAAAACAGTAACTACAAACAGTAAACAAATACCAGTGGAAGAAACCTGCAGCAGCAAATCGCCAAAGAAATTCAGCAAATCGCCAAAGAAACTTGCCAAACTTATATCCGTCCATGGTGAAGGTGAAATTAATCCTTCAAGACAACATACACCAAAGAAGCTGACTAAATTCACCAAATCTGTCCACGAAGAGTCTGTAGCTATTCATTCAAAGCAACACTCAAACAGTAATTCTAAGGTAGAGTTGATTCGTGCTACAGAAATAGAAGATAAGTCAAACAGCAAATCCCCAACAAAGGTAGCAAACCAAACTCAGGTCTTCCAAAATCAAGATTCTCAGGTAGAAAAGCCACAAGAGAGTATGCATTTAACAGTCAACTCAGAATTGTTTGATAAGGATAAATATAAAATGGGTAAAACTGGAAAGGATACATGTCAGGTGATCGTAACAGCCAAACTGCCATCACAAATGAAGATTGAAATGGACAATCAAAATGCACTTGAAGGAAAAACTGATACCTCACAAAAGAAATCCAATAACCAGGTCACCAACATTAAACTGCAATCGCACAGATTAGTACAAGTGGAAAAGACAAATCATGATGATATTTCAATCCTTCCGAAACATCTGCAGCAAAGCAGAATGCCTATGCCTGTCATCACAGAAGAAATGAGCATTGACCAACAGACTAGCAAACAGAAGGACCAAAACTTTCCACACCTCTCTCGGGTAAATATTCAAGAAAGCCAAGATCTAAAGCTCTCAAGAAAAAGATCAGTCATTGACAATGCATCAACAAGTTCAAAGCCTTTGAAGAAAAGGAAACTGAGCAGTAACATTTCTGCAAACATTCCTGTACATACAAAACAGCCACCTGTCCATTTACAGCCTCAGGGAAAATCTAAATATGATGAACCTAAACAGTCTACCTGTAACTCAAAAGATGAAATACAGAGTACCTCAGAGTTGAGAAAAATACAAATGATGCAAAGTTCTTCAAGCACCATTTCTAGTGTAAAGGTAACCCATCAACAGGAAAGACCCATCAAAATGCAGAAGTCAAAATCAGAAAAGCTCACCCACTTGACACAGAAGCCAACAGAAGTGTCTGCACAGTTGTTTAAGAAGCCAATGTTAGAAAAGCTCTCCCAGTTGTTAAAGAAGGTGATACCAAAAGAAAAGCCCTATTGTTTATCAAAGAAGCCATCCTCAGAAAAGCCTACAAAGGTGTTAATGAAACCAACACCAGAAATGTCCACCAACTTGCCAAATATGCCAATGGCAGAAAAGACCAAGCAGTTCAAGCAGTTGTCAAAGAGGCCAACATCAGAAAAAAACAAGTTGACAAAGAAGCCAACATCAGAAGAGTCCTCTGAGTTGATAAAGAACTTAACATCAGAAAAGATCAACCAGTTGACAAAGAAGCCAACACCAGAAAAGCCCACAAAGTTGACTAAAAAGTTGACATCAGGAGAGTCCATCCAATTGTCAAATAAACCAAAGCCAGAAAAAACTAACCAGTTTCCAAAGAGTCCAACATTGGAAAAGATCAACCGGTTGACGAAGACGTCAACATCAGAAGAGCCCACCCAGTTGGTGACAAAGAAGCCAATACCTGAAGAGCCTACCCAGTTGGCAAATCAACCAACACCAGAAAAGCACACCAAGCTGTTTAAGACAACAGCACCAGAAAAGACCCATCAGTTAACAAAGAAACCACAATCCACCAAGTTGTCAAAGAAGCCAAAAGAAGAAAAGAGCAATAGGTTGTCAAAGAGGTCAACATCAGAAAAGACCAAATTGACAAAGAAACCAACATCAGAAGAGTGCACTGAGTTGATAAAGAACCTAACAGCAGAAAAGACCAACCAGTTTACAAAAGAGTCATCATTGGAAGAGCCCACCCAGTTGACTAAGAAGCTAGCATCAGAAAAGTCCATCCAATTGGCAAATGAACCAAACCAAAAAAGCCTAACCAGTTGTCAAATAGGCCAGTATTGGACAAAATCAATCAGGTGACAGAGAATTCAACATCAGAAGAACCTACCCAGGTGGTGACAAATAAACCAATACCCGAAGAGCCTACCCAATTGGCAAATAAACCAACACTAGAAAATCCCACCATGTTGTTAAGGAAACCAGCATCAGAAAAGACCAATCAGTTGTCCAAGAAACTAGCATCTGAAAAGACCCACCATTTGATAAAGAAACCACAACCTGCATTGTCCACAAAGTTGTCAAAGAAGTCAACACCAGAAATCCCCACCAAATTGTCAAAGAAGCCAAAAGAAGAAGAGACCAGTCAGCTGTCAAAAAGGCCAATATCAGGCAAGACCAACCACTTACCAAAGAAGCTAAAGGTAGAAGAGTCCACCCAGTTGGCAAAAAATCCAACATCAGAAAAGACTAAACAGTTGACTAAGAAACCAACATCAAAAGAGCCCACCCAGCTAACGAGAAAGAAGCCTGAAGAGACCACCCTGTTTTCAAATAAACTAACACCAGAAAAGCCCAAGCAGTTGCCAAAGAGGCCAATATGTGAAAAGACCAACCAGTTGACGAAAAGGTCAACATCAGAAGGGTTCACCCAGTTGATGGTAAAGAAGCCAATAACTGAAGAGCCCACCCAGGTGGCAAATAAACCAACAGAAAAGCCAATCAAGTTATCAAAGAAGCCAACATTAGAAAAGACCAACCACTTATCAGAGAAACCAACATCTAAAAAGACCCACCAGTTGACAAAAAAGCTACAATCTGAAAAGCCCAAGTTGTCAAAGAAGCTAACATCAGAAACCCGCACTAAGTTGTCAACGCAACCAACAGCACAAAAGAGCAACCAGTTAACAAAGATGCCAACATCAAATGAGTCTATGCAGTTGATGACAAAGAAACCAGTGTCTGAAGAGCCCACAAAATTATCAATTAAACCTGCACCAGAAAAGCCTATCAAGAAAACAATAGCTGAAAAGGCAAACCACATGGCAAAGAAACCAGACAAGACCAACCAGTTGGCAAAGAAGCCAACATCAGAAAAGACCACCCAATTGACAAAGAAACCAACATCTAAGGAGCCCACCCAGTTGACAAAGAAGCCGACATCAGAGAAGACTTTTTCAAAGAAGCCAACACCAGAAATTACCAACCATTTGGCCAAGAAGCCAACATTAAAAGAGCCCACTCAGTTGTCAAATAAACCAATACCAGGAAAGGCCAACCACTCACCAGTAATTCCCACACAAGAAAACGTTGCCAACTTATTTAAGAAGACAAACCCAGAACTGACCGGCCAGTTGTCAAATAATGCAACAGACAAGAATACCCCATTGCCAAATAAGTCAATAACAGAAGAGATCATTCAATTGCCTAAGAAGAAAGCAATAGCAAAGATCTTCCATGTACCTACAAAGCCAACAGTAGAAAATGTTAATCGCTTACCAAAGAAACCAGTACCAGGAAAGAACAACCACTTGCCACAGACGTCTACATCAGAAAAGCCAGACCCCAAAGTAATAACTGACAAATCAAAACATCAGGACAAAAATAAAGGGAAACTGTTCATCAAAATTACTATTGGCAATAAAGCAGAACTGAAAGTATCTGATGTCAATCCAGGTAATGCAGATGGGAAAGCAGAGTCCTTAAGATGCAGCACATCTCCTACCAACATTAATGAACTTGGACGCTCAAAATGTAAGGATGAAGTTGCAAAAGAGAAAGTACATAGGTGTAAATGTGGCCAGAGATTCACAGTCAGAGATACTTACTCGGCCCACAGGAAGATCTGCAAACAGAATCAAAAAGCATTAGAGGAACAAGGCAGGCAGTCAAATAGTTTTAAAAATCACAAGCTGAGACTGATCGTAGTTTTGAAAGTACATCAAGTGAGGATGCACAGTCTCCAAAGAAAAAATTAAAAGAAACAAATATACCAGCAGATAATGTTGAGGATATTTCTAAACCAGATTCTCAAAAAAGAACAAATAACAAATCCTTGAACATAAAAGCAAGTAACTCTGAGAAATTCAAGTGTAAAACATGTGGCTTACATTTCAGACACAAAGAAGCATTAATTAACCATAGGAGCTCTTGCAAGCAACCAGCTGATGAAGTATCAAGGACCTCTTTTGCAAATAAAAACTGTGATCAGGAAGAGACCATATCCACCAAATCTGCATGTAAAGTGCAGAAACAGTGTAGTTGCAAGAAATGTGCTCAATGTCATCCAAAAACAGCGAATAGAAAAACAAGCACAATCAGTACAACAGATGCTAAAAATAAATCACCTGGAAAATTAGATGAATATGTTTGTGTATTTTCTGATTGCAAGAAGGTATTATCTACTAAACAGTCACTTGACCACCACATGGAGACTCACAGCAGTAACAGGGAGATCTATGAGTGTGACTTGTGTGACAAGAAGTACCTTCATGAGAGATCTCTGAGAGAGCACAAGCTTATGCATGCAGGACATCGGTTCGAATGTGGTGAATGTGGTGAAGGATTTAACAACAGACATTCATTGATTTTCCATAAGAAGAAGCCACATAACAGAGAGGTTGAACTTTACCCTTGTCAGCATGCTGGATGTGGAAAGGTGTTCAAATTCAAGAAGTCGCTGTTTTTACACAGTCAAAACCATGCTAGAAAAAATTATAAATGTGAAAAGTGTTACAAAACTTTTGTAAGTCAGAAGAGTTTAGATGACCACATCAAAGCCAATTGTGAATCGCGAAAACATTGCAGCTCCAAAAGCTGTGCCAAATGTCATCCGGGAAAGCAAACTGAACAAAAGAAACCAGCAGCTGTCTCCAGTTCTGGGAAAAGAGCAAGCATTGAATCTGCCGATGCTCCTTCAAGTACCTACACCTGTTCCCATCCTGATTGTAACAAGGTGTTATCAAGCAAAGCATCTCTTGAGCATCACCAGCTTACACACAGCAGTGAAAGAGACTATTATAAGTGTAACTTGTGTGATAAGAAATACCTTGACAGATCAGCTTTGGTGGAGCATAAATTTGCCAAACACACAATGCATAGATACCAATGTAGGGAGTGCAAAAAGGAATTTATTTGTAGGACATCTTTAGTAGCACACAAAAAAGCGGGACATAAGCCTGCACCTGATGGTAAGCCTCGTTATGGCGAGGTACATAACTTCCCATGCCAGCATGATGATTGTGGGCTGGTATTTGAATCAAAAATAGCCTTGTCACACCACAAGATAACAGTCCACATGAAAAAAGACATCTTTAAATGTGAAACGTGTGACAAGACGTTCATCAGTCAAAAGAGCTTGACTGCCCACAGAGATATGCACAATGAGCTCAAACCATTCTCTTGTGGTACATGTGGTATGTCATTCCAGCACCAATCAACGCTTCATTCACACAAGTATCGTTTTCATAAAAGGGCTAAAGGCATGCAAAAGGATATCAAAATGTACAGTGTACCAGCAGAATTTCACAGCAAGATTGAGGCGATTAAAATTAAAGGAACATTGACTTACAAATGCAATTGTGCAGTAAGCGACTGCCATCCCTGAAACAGTTCAGTGTTCATGCACAGGTTGCCCACATGGGCAAACAAATTTTCCGTTGCCGTTTCTGCTTGAAAAGTTTCCCAGCACGAAGTGGTTGCAAAGTCCATGAAGAAAAAGTACATCTTGGGATAAAACGCTTCAAGTGTCAATTTTGTTCTAAAGCGTTTAGCTCAACAACACATTGTAAAGAACATGAAATAGCAATTCATACCAAGGAAAAGAAGTATTCATGTCATTTGTGTGACTACAGAGCTGTGAACAGTGCTACTTTAAAAGTTCATATACGAAGTCACACAAAAGAGAAGCCATTCAAGTGTTCATACCCAGATTGCAACATGGCATTTTCTTGTCGCTCAAACTGTAAACGCCATGAACGAATTCACTCTGACATCAAGCTACATAAATGTGAGCAATGTGACAAAGCTTTTCGATCTGCAGAAGAACTCAAGAAACATGGAACTGTGCATAGTGAGGAAAAAACTTTTGTGTGTGGAACTTGTGGGAAAGGATTTAAACAAAGCACTGGCCTGCTGCGTCACCGAAAAACTCACATCGGGGTGAAAGACCATGAATGCAGCTACTGTCAAAAACGATTCTACACACTTCAAGAGCTTAAAATGCATATTACATCGCACACGGGAGAGAAGCGAATACAATGTAGGTACTGTCCTAAGCGCTTTGCCGACACAGCAACCGATATGAACATGAAAATATACTCACCGTGGTTGAAAAAGCGGAAAGCAAAGAGGTACTTCTGTAAAATATGTAACAAGGAATTCCCAAGTATAGGTCATGCTAGTACACATCACCAGTTGAATGAAAACTGATCATAGACATTTCAAGCAGACTTTGAAATATCTGAAAACCAGTATGATGAGCTCAAGCAATCAATAAATACTTGCTTTTGCCAACTTTGATAGAGTGACATACCCATATACTTCAACTGCAATACGTGTATATTTTATGTAAAATAGACCCTTTGTTTATGTTAATAGATCTCATTCACATTGCCCCTCAATGCATTCTTCCAGTTGATCATATCATGGACATGTCAGTAATCTATTCACACCAGCTATTATTGTGGTAGTGATTTTCCTGATTTAGGTTAAAATGTCAGTATAAAAACGGTATACATTTTGAGTTCATCTCATATTTATTTGGAGTAATGAAGGGCCAAACAAAAATTTATGCAAAGACATTTTGGGGAAAAGATGTATGCTACTTTTCTTTTGAGATTTGTGAAAGATACATATATTATTGGTTAAAAGCCTGGATTTGGACTACAGATTCCATGTTGAGATTACTGGTGTGTCCAATTCCCTTCAACATTTTCACTCATCTTGGTCAAGATATAATTCCGGCTTCCCCCTCTCTCCGCAACCTGGGTGTGATCTTTGACCACTCAATGTCTATGGATGATCACATCACTAATCTCTCACGCTCGGTCAATTTTCAGCTCCGTAATTTAAACCGTATCCGGAAATATCTTGATCAAGATACGTGTCATAATGTTGTTCGCACTCTTGTATTATCAAAGCTCGACTACTGTAACTGCATTATGAATGGTATAGACAAAAAGAACATCACCCGGCTTAAAAATTACAGAACAAATCTGCTCGGCTTATATATAGACAGCCCAAGCGCATCATGCCTCACCTCTCCTACAGTCTCTGCATTGGTTGCCTATTGCCCAAAGGATCCACTTTAAATCCTTCTTTAACCCATAAAGCTTTTCATTCATCGCACCGGCCTCTATATCTCTTATTTTCATGTTCGCCAGACTCCTTATTCTCTTCGCTCCAGCACTGCTGTCAGTTTCGATGTTCCTCGTTCCAGGAAGATGGCAGGCGATCAGGCTTTTTCCATCGCTGCTCCCCGCCTTTGGAATGCCTTACCCTTTGAGCTCCGTAACCAAGACAATGTTACCACTTTCAGACGCCAACTGAAATCTCACCTCTTCCCTAATTTTATAGTTTTTTTCATTCTTTCTCTTCTTTTCAGCGCCTTGCCTACATTGTAAAAGGTGCTTTATAAATCTCATTGCTTATGATTATGATTATGATTATTTCTTTCAAGAAGTATTTACCTCATAAAACAGTATTTTTGCAGGTGCTTTTGTACATTTCCGCCAAAGTAAAACAAACACCAAGATTTATTTTTATACATGTATGAATATCTAGGTTTCTTTTTTTGATTTTGTATTAAAACATGTTATCATATGCAGTACCAATTAGGGCCACGGTGTGTGACCTGTTCTTGCTTCAATCCATGACATGGAAAAAATGTTGCGCAGACACTAAAAAAAATTTCAATTTTTCAGTTATTTTAAAGTATCTTTAAAGTATGTTTAAGTTTTATTTTTGTGATACTTGGAATTAGCAAGCCATTTTTTGCCATTGACTAAATGTTAAAGGTGCAACGAGAGATTTCAAGTCATCTTTATTTACTGTGCTATGTAGTGCATTTCATTATAGATTAGATGCTCAAAGATTCCCTACCTTTTATTGGTTACAGATATAACTTAAAATGAAAACAAAAGGTGATTTGTATTGTTTAAATTTCAATAGAAAACATAGGCTGAATTTCGTATTTGCTCCTATACAAAATTAGAAATTTAACAATTTTTGTACCAAAGAAAACAGTTCTCAGCTTAATCCTTACAGATGGGGATATTTTTGATACAAAGCTTTACACCAGTGCCGAAATCAGAATTTTCACATTTTTTCGGGACATCTGTTATTTGAAATCTCTCATTGCACCTTTAAAGACACTATCAGTGATCACCTGAATGAGTAAAAATATTTGAATTTGCAGGAATAGCTTATCGTCGCTGGGCGGGAAAAACCTCATATGTGCATTTGACCTTTAAAAGCAAAACCTCACATGTAGTAAAAACGGTCACATGACAAAACCTCATATGTAACATTTTCGAGAGACACCAAAAACTGAATAATTTGCTGTAATGCCATGCACAAGAAAGGTTTTCCTTTCTAATTATATTTAGGTAATTATTTACTCCAGATTCTGAAATAAAGTGCCATATGATTTACTATCATATTTGGCATGAAATTCAAGCTAGAACCCGATGTGACCAAAATGCACATATGAGGTTTTAGTATTGGGGCCCACTTTTTACATATGAGGTTTTGCATTTGACCTCTGGAGTTACATATGAGGTTTTTCCCGCCCAGCGACGTTATGTAAAAGTGAAGGATAAGTCAGTAGAAATCTCGTAAGTAGAAAATCAGAAAAGGAGGAAAAGAACAGTATTCAAAGATATGAAATCTCCATTCAACTCGGTATTGTAGTAAGTGTCCAAATATTAAAATATCCGATTTGTCCTTATAAGGCTGCTTTTGGTCTTATAATTTGTAGGGTACATTAGGATACCAATACTTGTTACAGTGTATGCAAAAATCTGATTTTGTATAATTTTTTTTTTCAATTTTCTGACTTAGCAAATCACTGATAGTGCCTTTTAACAGTTTCATGGTAGGCGTGCCAGCTGTACCAGCAGAGTACTGCAAATGTTAAGAAATGAATGATGACGATAAATGATCTTAACTGGTCTTCATAGTCATACACAAAATGTCCAACTTGTACTACATTTTATATCAACTCATTTACTTTTGAAAATGAGGCAGGTTAAGATAGCTTTTATCTTAATGGGAAAAAGTGGAAAAAATGTACCATACTCAAATATTGTTATTTGGACAGTTTAAGCTTCAGTCGACCTGCAATGACTATTTCCATGAACTATGGTTATACTGCAGCCTTAATGGCCCCACAACCATATCATGTTGTGGAGGGCCTAAATGTGATCATGCGGATGGATGTCTGCATGCTTGGATGAATGAATGTATGGATGTCTGGATGGAATATTCATTATTCCACTCTACAAAGAAAACAAATTAGTCAGTGAACTTCAAATGTGACACAGTGATAGAACATGCAGTCATGTGATGTATACTTATGGACAGGTTATGAATAATAATGAGCTCATGTGCACATTTTCATGAAAATTCATTAATCCACTCTACAGAATAAACCAAATAGTCAATGAAATTCTAACGTGGAGGTAGTCATGTGCTGTATACTTTTGGACATAAAATGAATATTAAAGAGTTTGTTTACATTTGATCAGCTATTGTGAAAAACATACATTGTGGGGCCATCTTAATTACGCACCGCGTAATTCTTGTTATAAATGTAATACTGGTGCTCTGTATGTGCAAGTAATACAAGAGACTGCTTGCTGAAATAGCAAATTGGTTTTCATGGGATATAGCATACTAACTCTAGTATAGTCCCATATGCACTTGAAATATGTAGAGGGGTGAATTGACTTGACATAATGGACTATACTTGAGTCATTATGTTATTACCTCCAGGTAATTAGGTCACAAGGTGACCCTCAGACAAAATGGTAGATTGAAATCAATACCTACAGGGTTGGAGTTTTTTATATTTAATCCAATGTAATAATAAATGTTGACTGTATCAACTGTCCTCTGTCCAACATCTGTGGGTGTGAACAGGAGATAGCAGTTTCGCATTTGCAGCATTGCACACACCAAAAATAAATTTACCACCAAATAAGTGGAAATTATTTGGTTTTATCCTTCTGTACGTAGGAGTAAACCAAATATACTAAAGCAAAATTTGCACAGAATCACATGTGCTATGCAAAAAATAAATTGTCTTATGCATACATTTTTCCACATCAGTTTGCAGTGTTATGAGACCCGCCTATTTGGTGGTAATCAAAGTATAGTACTGAGGACTACTAAGTCTTAGCTACCCAAAAGCCTTTGTTGTTAGCCACAAGATTTATTGTCCAAATGAACTCAGAACAGGGAAAGTTAAAAGGGTATTTTGTGATCCAAAGGCTTGGGCCCCTCTACTTACATAAAAAATTTTTTTATAGCATCTGAACTCTTAGTATAGTATGTGTACCAAATCTTACTTGCCAAAATGATTTTCTCTGGAAGAAATTTGTAATTTTGTATTTCAATGGACACAAATTACAGCAGCTAGAGTGTCCTATGGGGCACTGTGATACACATATTTATTCATAACATCAGAATAGCTCTCAGAATCAACTGAAATTTTGGAAATCCTTGAGGATGCCTAGCGATCCAAAACAAAAGTGCTAGGATCACAAAATGCACCTTTAACCTGGATGTTTATAATGGAGTATGAACACTGCTATTGGCCTTATGAGACTGGAATTCAAAGCAAACATAATGTACTATACTCATTGGCTGTTACATCAGATTATTGTATCCATTTGATGTCAAAACATCATTCAAGGGCCAAATGAAGTCATTGTAATAAAATTTGGATGTCAAAATGTTGTTGTGAAATATCTCACGAAGTTATTTACTTGAAATTCAGATTCACAAGAAAATTTGTTGCCAGAAACTGGGTGGATGGATTTCATATTGAACCATTGAAGTTAAATGTCATCTATGGGTCAAATGTTATCTAGGGGTCAAATGTCATCTAGGGGTTAAATGTTATCTAGGGGTCAAATGTCATATCAGGGTCAAATATATTACTAGTTTTCAAGAATGTATACTGTGTAATGATTTGCACCAATGCAAGTATGCATGCATATGAGAACTTTTAAAATTGAAGGTGAATTGCTTGAAACTCTGGAGCAGTAACATTTTGCATGAAATTAATATTAAACAAATGTAGAGGAATATCAATGGGACAAAAAGAAGCAAGGATGCCAAGTAGAAATTGATGAACAAAGGTGGGATTCTTGATAATAATACGAGGATCCATTCTCAAAGTTTGAGAAAGGAGGTTTGAAGATATTTTTCTATTGTTTGAAAGGTGCTTCATAAGAATTTTTAGGTCCAACCTCTGGGAAACATAAGGGGTAAACTTTTTTCAGGTAGGGATGTGCAGCATGGCACACCAATTTCCAAACTTGGGGCTTGGAAACTGATTTGTCTCTCTAAGTATGGTCTTAGGAAATAAAATTCTGAGAAATTTGCAGGTTCTGTAACTAAAATGTATTTGAGGCATAGATCAACTCTGGTGTGTGCTTTCTTATGTTTAACGCCATGATCCACTTGTTATGCACTCCAGAGTGGTTTTAGAGTAAAATCATTGTTTACCCAGAAGGGCGTTGATTTGGGCTTAATCATATAATAATAATAATTGTCACTTATAAAGCACTACAACAAAGTATCTAAGTGCTGTGAGGGCTAATATATGGATATAAAAGCTTTACATCCATACAAATTAATTTTGGGGAAAAAATGAGAGTGCACTATTTTTTAAAATGTGCCAGTGTCTCTTTAATGTAGAAATGATGACCATTGATTCAGTGGAATCTCTTTATACAAAGCAATACATACGGATTGTTCTTCATCTGTGAGGTGTGTGAAATCGGGGTAACTGTAAAAGATTAACACTTTGAAGTATTGTTGTGTGATAAGGTAAAAAAAGAAGAGTTTGTCTCGGCTTCCGGTAGCTCAAAGTCGAAAGCACAATGTATTTTTTTAGTCAAAAAGTGATGCGCTACATGGAAATTCTTTTTTATTGCAATTAAAATGTATGGTATTTCTTTTTTTGGCCGCTTTATGTCCAAATTTTCCTTTTTTTCTTAACCAGTTAAAAATCATTTAAACCTTAAAGGTGATGGAGTAAAATGCTCTTATTTACACCTATGCGAGCAGGAAGCCGAGACAAACCCTTTTTTCTTGGCCTAACACCAAATTTAGTCAGCATGTAGCTTGTAAGGAGATCGTTTTACTTGATCGTTGGGAGATGTGACTTTTGGGTCAAAGCTGAGAGTGAAATTTTAAAACACTCAAATTATTTACGGTCATTTGTTTTTGTAAATATTTAATATTGTCAATGGTGACCTCTTTTTGTGGCCTATGGTTAAAGGTGCAACAAGAGATTTCACATATCAGGTGTCCCTAAGAAAATCAAAGGTACTGATTTTTGTTTTGATGTAAAGCTTCACATAAAAATTTCCCCATCTAAAAGGATTAAGCTGAGAAAAGTTTCTTTGGTACAAAAATTGTGAAATTTCTAATTTTGTATAGGAGCAAATACGAAATTCAGTGGATATTTTACATTGAAATAAGAGCAAAATAATCAAAATCACTTTTTCTCTATTAAGACATTTCTGTAGCCAAATACAAGGAAAGAAATCTGTTGAGTGTTTAATTTATATCAAATTACTGTTTATGACACAATATTCGGAAGCCTCAAAATCTCTTGTTGCACCTTTAAATGGTCCAAGTTTAAAAATGACTTGCAAACTTGAAGCATGTCTAAATGATAGGATAGCGCTACCATGATGGTTGTTGCAGTGGCGTAGGCAGGATTTTGTTGACGAGGGGGCACAGATTGTGAATGTACTGACACGTGTATTGTACCGATAAAAATTTTTTCCAGGCTCACTACGCTCGCCGGTTGACCCAAATTTTTTTACCGTCGCCTCCAAATTCTGAAGGGGGGGGAGAGGAGGAAACAATTTTTCGCCACCGCAAAGATACTAATAGGGTAGTAGTATTTACCAATTAAGCAGTTATTAAGTTATTAGTAACCAATTTTTATGAAGCTCTATCATGCAACACAGGCTAAAAAGAAAAAAAAACAGCTTGCAGCTTTTAGACGAATGTACCGACGGTGTACCGACAAAACATCTCGGTCGGGGGAACGTGCCCCCCTCTGGCTACGCCACTGGGTTGTTGTTGGCAACATCAAATAGTCCATGGAGTCCACTTACCCTGACCAACAATTAACAGGTCAGAAGTCAATTATATAACCTGTAAGTCTATGTTGGCCTGTTTGTGTGACCTTAGTTATGCCACCCAAGTTCAAAATGGGGTGCAGCCCATGCAAACTACCTTGGAACAGTTGCCAGAGAGGGTAGAACAATAGAAAGATTTTTTTTCTTTGTCTTGCCTGAACTATTCTTCAAGAAGAAATAATGAAATCGCTATTACTGTTTGTAGTATCTGACCACAATTGTTGCTAGCGATTTTACAATTCTTGTTAGCACTCAGTACCAAGCATCTTGCCTTTTTTACAGCAGCTGGTATCAATTTTATTATAATGTATCAACCATTTAATTTTATAATCTCTTTTATATAACTATATTTTCTTATCTTTTAATGGCTAAGTAACTTCTGAATGTGGTACAGAGAGATATTTTTGTATCTTTGTTTTTTAGGTGATAATGTTCTCAGCTATGAAACTCTATTTTGGTTTTGAAGGTGGAGCATGCAAGGGGAAGGGGCATTTGTTGTGATGGGGATGGAAAGGCTAAGCCTCAACATTTTAACCCATTTCACAGCATTTGAAGGGCCTGTGAGGGATTCCACTAAACAGACCCATTTTATATTATTACTTACACTCTGCAGAATCTGGATATTTTTTTAAAGAAAAACTTGAAATCTGTTCTTTTTACCATAATGATTGGTTGCACTTTCTTTTTAGTTTGTTAAGCAGTTTTGATTTTGCGCTCTCATTGCCTTGTATCATTGCAAACTGCTGTGATCTTTGTGGAATATCAGTATACAAGATTTTGTATTTATGTACATATGTAAATATTTAAAAGGCATGCAGATAATTCTCTCTGCATTTTTTTGGGTGCTAATTAGCAGCAATATGATTGTAAATTAACATTTACACACAGTTTCATAAGGTTGATATTCTTTCTACAAAGAACATTGAAAAATGTTGATTTCTGAGTGACTTTCAAAAGATGAAATCCATGTGTCTCTAGCATAATTGTAAGGGTGAAAGTACAAATTCCATATCAAGGGGTCAGTGATATAGCATTTTTGGCAAATATGAGGTCTTAAACTCCAGCAGTAAAATCACAAATGCATGCAACTTCATTCCCAATGGCTAAAGAAACTAGGCTAGGGCTCATAGATACCTAGACCTAATTAGGAAATTTTCCAAATAAGATTAAATAGAGTTTAGTTTCACTAATTCCAGCTCAATCCCTTTTTTTAACTTTCCAAATTGCAAAAATAGGGATATCCTGATTTCTGAAATTTCAAACAAATCTTGAAATAATTGCCAGAATAGTCCTGAAATATTTTTGGGCTCCTGAAGCTCTTCCTGCAGCTTGAAAAAACACTTCAGGAGACTCTGCCCCTGCATATTCCACTAGAGGCCCTAAAGTGGATCAGAAAAAGACCCCACCAATAAGGGCTTTCGTGATGAGGTGTTTGTGACACATACATTCCGATTTTGGGGTTCTCAATGTTGGCAGGTATGTGTATGTCACTTTGTCATTAATCTTATTAATGTTCCCTCTACTAATTTCAATATACCAACCCACCCTTAAAGAAATTGGTTAATGGGAATCTGTTCGAGCTGTATAGAGTACTGGACTCATAATCCAGAGATCAGAGGTTCCAATTCCATTTCAAACACATATTCTTTGGGTGTGTATTATTAAAATTATTAAAATTTCAATGTACCATGTTTTGTAGAGGATTGCGCAGCAGGCCTATAAAGTTACCAAACTAGAAAAATCCTCTTTTCTACTCTTTTATGGAATAAACCTCAGTACTAGATTACAGTTTCTTCCGTTATAGGACAATTCGTAACGTAGTAACTCTAGTAAAAATACACCCACAATGTAAAAATACTCTCAGAATGTCTCTCTTGCAAGTTCACACACGCACGCACACCCACACACACACACACACACACACTATATATATAGCAAACTACAAAACATGGTACATTGAAATTTTAATGTCTTTGCTTTACATCTAAATCTGTTTTATAGGTCTTAGTTTTATAGGTCTTAGTTTTATAGGTCTTAGGTCTTTGTTTTATAGGTCTTAGTTTTATAGGTCTTAGGTCTTTGTTTTATAGGTCTTAGGTCTTTGTTTTATAGGTCTTGGGTCTTAGGTCTTTGTTTTATACACACCCCATATTCTTTGCTGTCTCATATTATAGTCGCCGTTACAATTCCTTTTCTGAAATATGCGCGTACGTCTACATACGCGCGCGCGAGTTGCTGCGTGTAATGCGCAGACTATGTATTTTACACGCTGTCGTGGTTCTGTCTGGTGGGAATGCTGGCGTAGTCTTGACGCAGAGAAAAGGAATTATGACGGAGAGTATAGTCATGCGGTAGGCCCATGTGACCTTGCAAAAGAGTCTGCACAAAATGTTTTGATGGTTTCTAGGCAACAATAACCTGATGATTCCAAATCTCGATGATGCAACATATGCATCCTTGAGCATTTTGAGGTAGAGAAGTGGTAAATTAACAGGGGAAAATTTGTTAAATGTTTCACATGGAGTTAAAAGGTGTATAGACATGTTCGTCTGGTTCTAAGGATTAAAAAAAGTGTAGTTTTCTAATCTACAACCTTTTGTATTTGCTTGACAGGCCAAAAACTGTTAAAAATCATCATGGGTAAACATTTATATTGATCCGATTGGTTTAAAATTGTTCATTAATCAGCTCAAAGATATCTAACAGAGGTCAGAGTGGTGATCCCCCTTAGACCCTGTGGGCCTTAACACTATTTCCTCCCCAATGTCAAACAAATCACATATTTATTTTACAATTACTATCTATATAAAGCATGAAGAATGTGAACCCATTTTGAGAGAAACATGTTCATTATAATTTTTTTTACCCCAGGGTGACCTTGGAACCATTTTAAGCATACTGTGTTAAAAATAATTGTCCTAGATATAGCAAACTATACTTTTTTAATCCTTAGAAGCAGTTGAACTTGTCTATACACCTTTTAATTAGAGAATAAAGGTATTGTTTTTAGCCTCTGCCGTGTACATGTATCTATCGGGTCATATCACACGGGCGACAGCATTATTTTGAGTAGAACAACGAGGCGCAGCCGAGTTGTTTTATGCTGAAATATTAATAGTGCTGTCGCCCGTGTGATATGACACGATAGATACACGGCAGAGGCTATAAAAAACAATACCTTTATTCTCATTCTTTAACATGTTACTCAAAATAAGAAGGTATAGGCCCCTATTTATAAAATTATGATAGATTTACCCAACGAACTACCCCAGCTTTTTAAAATCCATCAGTCCCTTGTTTACTATGTGCCTTCCATTGGCCCGATCAGTGCGTACGCGTAGCGCGTTGTATGCGCTGTACCATGTGATATCGTCCAATATCACATGGCAAAGAACCAATGAAAATGCGTAAACAATCTCAAATGTTTAAGAATCCTGTATGAAACGTTTCCAAATTTGACCCGTTAATTTACCCCTTCATTGAAAAAACGAATTGATTTTAACAGGCTCATTTCAAACAAAATATAAAATTCCTTTGATTTGCTCTCAAATGGTTGGCCAAGAGCCCTATAGTGCATTTCATTTATCTTCCTCGAGTCGGTGACGTCAGTACGATATTCAGTGGTCGCAGCATTACATCGCAGGCGTTGATTTAAAAGGCTGGCGTACATACACACGCGTTTAAAGCCGGTACTTAGATTCGCGCGAGAAATACCTGACTGGCCATGTTGACGTCACAAATTCCAGATCCAGAAAAGTTGTTATACTACTGTTTTGATACTACTGTTATACTACACAAATGTTTACTACATCAAAACCAGAAATCTGTTTCATCTCAAACTTTGGAATTGAGCATTTTATGTGATATCCTTAGTTCTAGTTGACAATTTTTAATTAATACAAAAAAATTATATTTCAAAATCTCTGAGTCGGCCTCTAACAAAGGTGACAGGTCAGTCAAACCAGGTAGGGCCTACATGCGAAGGGTATCAACTGCTATGTGTATTTTCTTTTGGTTTAACACTGTGAACTTACAGGTTTACTGAATAAAACCACTTTGGAACAGTTTAATTACAAAATCGTTCCATTTACAACATACAAAGGTGTTAATTTTTGACTAAATCGTTTTAGGTGAGAATTAAAGGCACTATCAGTGATTTGCTATATTAAAAATTAAAGATTTTTGCATGTCTGTAACAAGTACAGGTATCCTAACATACCCTACAAATGATAAGACCAAAAGCAACCTAAAAATTGGTTATTTTAGTCATAACTGTCCGTATGGACACTTACTCTACAAAACGTAATTGAATGGAGATTCATTTATTTCAACACTGCCATTTTCCTCCTTTTCTAGCAATTCTTCAGTTGAAATAAGTAACTTATGAGAATTCTACACAGGGGCGGATCCAGGATTTGAAAAATGTCAAAATTATGGGGGCTGAAAGGCTGTAACGTGTCCAAAATGGGCTGATTTTGCAAGATTTTGCAGAATTACCGGGAGGTGCGAGCCCCTCTGCCCCCTCCCTGGATCTGCGCCTGCTACAGACGTATCCTTCACTTTTAAGCTATTCCTTTAATTTCAAATATTTTTTACTTTTTGGATACATCACTGATAGTGTCTTTAACACTAAAAAGCATGAAAAGCATTGTAACCATGCAAAAGTATTGGTTTTGAAAAATTTTGAGTGCACACTCTTCAAAATGTGCTAGTTTCTCTTTAATATGTAATGTTATGGCCGTTGTTAAGGGTGGGTGACCCGATCATGATCCAAATTTTCATGTTTTATCCTTCACATGGAAGCATATCATCAAGACATCCGATTACAAATTTTGAGTTTGGATAGTAGAAGCCAAAATGTGTACTAAATGCTAACAGTCAGTGTGTGTTAATAGTGTGGTATACCACACTTGTGAGACATTTTTGTTCATAAAATCAAAAGGAAACATTTCCTGGGCTTAAAATTTCACTGGGGTAATGAGAAAAATATTAATTTTCTTCTGATACCAAAATCTCCATTTTGATGGAGTAAAGTGTGCGGGGGTGGGGGGGGGGGGGGGGGTGGATGAGGTTATCAATCGGGTCACCCGCCTCAACCTGCTATCACATTTTACCCAGATTACTATGATCCTAGAACAAGCGGTTAATAAGGTGACATAAATGTTTTCTTCAAAATTGCTAAAGGGAGAGTTCGGAAACAAATTGTAACTTGAATCTCAGGAATGTACTACAATTAAGAACCAGTATTTTGTACCAATGTTATAAGTCCATGTGACATTGTTCGATTTCAATTAAAGACATCTGAAAAGATCAGAAATTATTGAGCTGTGTATATTTTCTTGTCAGAAAAAAAAAACAGTTTACAAGTAAAACTGACCCTTAACCACTATAGACCAGACAATCTAACAATTGTATGCATTCAACCTGGAACAGTGGCATACCCACAGGGGGCAGCTCCCCCCCCCCCCCCCGGGAATCTTTCCCCCCTGAAAAATTAGGATAAATTCTTATCCTTTTTTTAGCTTTATATTATGAAAATAATATGTACCTTTTTAAACATATGGTGAAAACAAGAAAGAAAACGGTGAAGAAATAACTAAACACTGACTATTTCCCTAAAAATGGTGCAAACCTACTTTGTCCACGGCTAGCAATAGCAGAGAAACATGTACACTGTAATTTTTCAAATAATGGCATTGGGCGTGACTCCTACGATGGCATATTCTACTGAAGTGCTCTTGGGTTAAAAGGACTATCGTTCATCGTGAATAGGTAAACGTTTTCCCTCAAAGTAGGGTTCCCAGTAACATGACAATCAAGGGGAACAGAGAAAAAAATCTGGAGCATGGCAAGACTCAAGGAGAGAGAGATATGGTCGTCAAAGAACAGGGCAATCAGCCGTAAATAATGCTGTAGTGCGTAGAGAACTGACCAATAAACTCTAGCACCAGCAATTTATAGAGTTCTATCTAACTTAGTCTTCTACCTTTGTGAACTTTATTTTGAAGGTGTAAATTACTTTGAGAAAAGGAAATTTGTTTTAAAAAGTACAAATTATTTTCTTAGTTTGTGATTATAGGCCTATTCTGGGATTTTGGAAATTACTTTGAAAAATGGAAACAAAAATTGTACTAAAAAGTGTAAATTATTTTCATACTTTGTGATTTATTATAAACTTTATTGAAACACAACCATTAACTCCTTTTTAACACAACCATTAACTCCTTCAAAATATCTTCTTGTCACATCTTGAATGTAGTTACCAGTACCACGAGGTAGAGTGGCAGTCGCAATGAGGATATAATGAGTCCGTTATGAATGGCGGCTAATTAGGTTTATCGGATTATAACATCGACAGATTATAACTTGGGCAGTTTTCCCATGGACTTGGCATTTGAGAGTATTATTGGCCAGGAGGGTCTTAAACATGTTTATGTTGGGGATATTTGCATCCATGGTTTCCTCTGCTATTGCTAGCCGTGGACAAAGTAGGTTTGCATCATTTTTAGGGAAATAGTCATTGTTTGGTTATTTTTTCATCGTTTTCTTTCTTGTTTTCACCATATGTTAAAAAAGTATATATTTTCATAACATAAAGCTAAAACAAGGATAGGAATTGATTAAGCAAAAATGGCCGTTTTTGGAGGGTAACGTTCTTTCTGAGACACCCTGTACTCTCACTCCAGGGAACCTGTTTGGCCATTGCCGTTACGTTGCACAGCTACATAGCTACCAGTTTGAGTTTTTTAGTTTGGTAGTAAGTTAACCGCGAAGCTCGTTGCTGTGGCGTAAATTGAGGTGCGTTACCTATGAGAATGTTTAAAGTTCTCGTTCAAGAAAGATATCTGGCTTTAAGCACAACTGCACGCTACGGTATGATTTTAGATTTGAACAGCCTGCCCTGACACAAGACAGAAAACTGGTTTTTAGCACAACTGCATGCTATCAAATTTGAAAAGCCCGGTTGCCAAAACAATTGATGTGTACTTATCATTCCATCATGAAATACCCATGGACAAGTCTGTTTTGCTAACTCATTGTTCGTTGGACCATATCTTCAAAACCAACCAAAATGAATATTTTTTTCAGGCAAGATGCTCAATTACCCGTTCTTTATGTAATAGATAAAGGATGAGAAGCACACCGTTATTAAAAATAATGGTGTTTTGATAAGGTCTGGTGAGCCTGTTAGACTCCGACTAGCGGCGAGCCTTTAGGCGAGCCGCTAGGTCGGAGTGTAACAGGCAAGCCAGGCCTTATCAAAACTCCATTATTTTTTCATAACGGTGTGTTTTGAATTCTTTATCTTACATATACGTCGTGACAGGAACGAATTTAGATCTAATATAATTGAGTAAAATTGAGAGTGTAGATTTCGTTTTTTTTTTAAATATCTTGAAGCAGCGTTAGGTTTTTCTTAATTAAAAACACCAATTGTGCTGTTATGTTCACTTGTGCAGGAGTCTAACACCAACGTCTATAGTCGATAATAGGTTTACTCTTCTGGAGAGATAATCTTATTGTTGAGGAAAGCCTGATCTGATTTAGAAATGGCCCCATCTGTTAATTTAATCTAAGATTATCCTATTGACTGGTTAAGCCGTATGGAATGGTTATTTAGTAGGCAGGTTTGGATATTTAAGTAGGTACAGTTCAAATAACCTTTTTACATGTATATCTGACCCTGGATTTTACACCACGAATTAAAGATCTTGATACAGAGTTATTCGAGGTGACTACCGAATGTTGACTGCAGGCTGGTGCTAAAGAAGTTTTAGCTAAGAAGATATCCTATCTTAAGCAATTCTTAAATAGGCTATGTCTTACGGCTATCACTATAGCACTCGATTGCATTATATAAAGAAAATAAAGGCAGAAATTCCCTTCTCTTTAGCATACGCTTCTCCCTCATTTCATTTTTAAATCCCGCATTCAGTGATCAGGCGTTACGGCCGTACGGGTAGCTATTGTTCAATTGTTACCATTTTAAAGTAAAAGCAGCATGTTTAAATTGTCTTTTTGAAGATATCCATGACTTTGAATCACTAGCTTTAATAGTAGCTTGGCTGATTCGTTGACGATATACATGTATTAGCTAAACAAAAGATGGTAATCCGACAATCACAATAAGCTTTTGTATTGAGTCACCTGAAAATTTCCATGACTTTGAATCTTGGCTGATTCGTTATCAATATACTTGTATTATCTAACCAGCAGACGGTAATCCGACAATCACAAAAAGCTTTGTATGAGTCACATGTGCTTTCATCGTTGTTTATTTCAACATTGAAGGAGACAAAATGTTTCGATGTCCCTTTAAAATAGGGTCTCGAAATTGCTATAACTTACAATCACTACTGTGGCTGAATCGGAATCGACAGAAAGCTAACAAGTAGATGGCAATATGTGCTCACAATTAGCTTTATATTGAGTTATTTCACTATTATTGATTTCTTCATTTGTACCACACGGGCAGAGGGTGTTGTTTCTAGAATGTTCCTTTGTTCAATTCCTTTTTTTTTTTTTTTTTAACTATGAATATTCATCAGACCTTATTTTCTCCGAAGTGTCCAGAGACAACTTTCGGAAAAAAAATACGGTGTGAAGAATATTCATGGTTTAAATAACGGTCTCTGCCAAAGAGGTTCGATTATAGATAGAGAGGCAAAACGTTACGTAATCTTTAGAAATTAATCGTTCTCGCATGTTTGCGAACACAAAGGAAAAAATAGAGTACCAACAATAGACAGCAATTGGCTGCCTCCGCTTCTTCCACATACTGTGGGGGGCCGCTTTGCATATACAATATCGGTGTGATAGTTGATACAAATTGATGTAGTGTTAGAGGTGGCCAGGTATAATAATAGTGCCCTGGATCATTGTGCTCAGATACTCTTTTTCTCATAATGCACTGCGCGCTTAGGTGAAAATTCATTGAGGCGGTTTATTAAATCAAGACGGTTTATTTAAATCAAAAGACAACCGACGTGTCATTTCATTCGTTGTGTGGCCATGGGGAGCAGCAAAAATTTAACACCCAATAGCACCAAAATCCAAAAAAACACACTGATATTTTGGCGGATTGTTTGTATCGGGGGGGAATGACATATGTGTGTATACCAAGCAACCCAAACTAATAATTATTTCCGTGCTGTGCAATATATAAATGTCAGCGCCCAGCACGTACGACTGGTTTTGAATGGGCTGCACAACCTTTCTCTGAACGATTTTCGCACTTATGGACCAGTTTGGAACAAACGAAACACAATTGGATAATGATGAAAAGGAATGGAAAAGGAAAGGGCCGACGTTATGATAAATCAAATCCACAGTAAACAAAAATTACAGAAAATGGAAAAATACAATTTAATTTGGGTAGTTTTTTGGGGTCACCCTGTGTGGATATCGCTTTTAGCGTTCCAGTTTTTTGGGCCAACACGAATGGTGTTAACCTAAACCCCTCCCCCCATTCCTTAAAAGTCAAAAGCTACTATCGGGCTTTTACTGTGGTACAATTGGGTCTACATGTATTAGCCTCAAAAGCTTTAAAATTAAAGGGATTAGCAGCGATAATGCGAGAGAATCGAAAAAATGTGGAAATGCATGTTTTTAACTTATAAATCAGGGATAAGTGTGTACAAGTCCATATAACTGCTTTAATATAGGGAAAAAACACACCAAATAGTGAAAAAATGAAGTATTTGAGGAAATTTGTCATACCATCTCCCGTAACTAGACATACAGCTACGGCGTCTCAAAATCTGCACTAAACAGCTGATTGTGGTTTACACCAGTACAGAATAAACAAAGATCAATAATGTTTGTGTTTCAGGTCAAACTGTATTGATCATGGTGCACAATATCACGCTGAAAATCTGTGATATTCACCGGGAAAGGCTTTTTTGATCTCAAGTCGGAATTTTGATACGCACGTATAGAAATTACAGAATCAGATAAAAAGTACTGCCTTGTCTTTAATACGCGGATTTCAAGCCAACCACTTGCAGGTTATGTTCGCATATCCATGTCAGTAACAAATATATAAAAATATGAATTTTGATGATTTGTTTTTATGTTTCTGATTAGCAAATCGCTGCTAATCCCTTTAAGTCAGGGAATTGTATTTTATTCAATTTCGCATTTTAGTGTAGACCTTGTACCATATTTCACAAATTACCAGTTAACCACGGCTACGTTCATTGTTTTATGTGCCGATACATTCAGTATTGGAATTAATAAGTTTACATAACTCCCTGTTCTTCCAAATAACATTATACGACACCCCCCCCCCCATTTGTGCGATCAAAAATTAAATAGCCACTTATATTTTCCCCAGCCTCCCACACCCCACCCCCATCCCCTCCGGAAATAATAAACAATCTGTATAACAAAACCAGGCCCGTACGCGGGGGGGGGGGGGGGTGCGACCCAAATTCCACAAAAGGGAAAAAGGTCCACTTTTTGCCGATTTTTTTGATAAAAAGGTCCAAAATTTAGAGAAAATATAACGAAAAAGTCCACATTTTGGTGATAAGATGTTCAAAACATCCAAAAAAGGACCATTTTAGGGGGGTTAGGTCCATTCTTCCAAAAAGGTCCACTTTTTCAAAGACCCGCACTCCCCGTAAAAAAATCCTGCGTACGGCCCTGAACAAAACCCCGGGGAGGGAGAGGAATGACATATGGAAGTGGTTCGTGATTTCAGCACCTTCTGTTTTACTCACTGTTCACTAGATATCCTTGAGAAAAGCTTATTCACAAAATTTGAGTTGATCCCGAGCTTGCGGTTTTGTGCTATGAGCAACTGCTTGTTTCCCACGGTCCCATAGGCCACTGTGCTGTAATTTCTGCCCGTTTACGGACAGAAAATACAAAATTGCGAATTTCTAAAAGATACGACCAAATTCGCACGTAACATTAGCTACACATGGATTAATAATGTTAGCGGTTCAGATGATTTAATCTCAACATTTTTTAGGTAAGACGGGGGGACGAGGCTGTGGATCACGAAAAGACCCCCATGGGCCCCATTTCGCATTTCTCCAGCAGTTCATAAGACCCACCTGAAAAAAAGTTGAGTGCCCCCCCCCCCCCCCCCCCCCCCCGCTCCCCCGCTCCCTGGTGCTGCAGATTTGGGTACTTGGGCATCTAGATTGGTAGGCCTACCCTTGGTTTGCGTGATGTAAAACCAGGGTGTCAAACAGGACCCTGGTGCCTGGTGTCAAACCAATGACGAGTGACGACGTCTAAATTTGGGATTTCTTGGCCGCCACCGCCTGGATGACCGAGTGGGGTGACCAGCGACTTTCTGCAGGGTTTTGTTCCACAATTTTCCGAAGATTTTAAGGGTAGCTAAGAGTATGCTTCATTCACAGAATATTCAATCATGTGAGATGATGGGTAAACACCTAAAATGAATGAAGGTTGGCTTGAATTGGAGAGCGATCCGGGTAAGAATTGCAATTTGGTTTGGTAATCATCTGAACTGAACTGTATGTAGACTGTAACCGTGGCTGTTGAATTCTGCTACTCAACATCTACACAACATTCTAAAGTCTTGGTCGGATCGTTATAGGCAACCAAAGAGGTGGTTTTGTACATTTTTTTTTTTTGCTTTTTTGCATCAGGCTTAGTGTTTGTTTCTTGTGGCTTTCCTACACATATAAATACGCTTGGTCTTATTTTAAATAATCGATTGCTTTAGCTCTAACTAAGGTAGCTAGAAAAATAAAAATACCAATTGCCTTTTATAATACTTGAAATTAGATGTCATTAGAACAGACACTGCTCCGCAAATGATAACACGTTTAATGGAAGTCAAGTGTACCTGTTTTCTGGACCAAATTTGCAATGTTTATTGGAATTGGAGGAAATCTGATCTGTATAGGGCGCTTGCACGGCAGTCAATAGGAGGGTTATTTTGGCCAGACTGTTCCTCCAGACAACCCCAGCAATGCAGAAAATACATAGCAATCACCTGCAGAAATAATGAAATGTTCAGGTGAACCAGGTGATGTATTGTATTCGTCTCATGCTTGGTTGATCTGGAGTACAAACCAAAAGTCCATTCACATAATTTAGCTCTGTGCAAGGGCACCTATACCATCCTATTAACGTGTCACAGTGTCCATCTCACATGTGTGCAGAGTCCCCGCAAATCATTAACGGCTAATCAAGTAAAATGGAATTTCAATGACCCTCTTTTGTTACGTCCATGGGTCTCGTTCGACCCATCTGTTTCGACCACTTTGGAAACACTATCGGTCGCATCTCTCCTTTGCATTATTCATAGGCCATACACGAGTTGACAGGGTCAATACGCCAGCGCGATGCATGAATGTGATTGCTGAACTTCGAAACCGCTGCTCATGGTTCCAAGTCAAGGCAACCAATTCAGCTCTGTACACCCACAAGCATTCTTCCTTGTATTACTTCATTGTTTCTCTCCGCTCTGCACTGCTGTTAATATTCATAATAGTAAATATACATGTTTACAGACCTCTGCGAGTCACCCAGGGAGAAGATCCAAAAGCGATATATGCTCGCTATGTTATTGCGTGAATCTGCCTGCGCTGAATCACGCCATGATGATGTCCCGGTAATTTATTTCGACGTAATAAAACCACTATTTTACTAGTACTACTAATAAAAAAACCGAACGAGTTGCCCAGTGGATGGTGGCCAAGAATCAAAATTTTGAACGTCGCCACTGGTTTAATTAGACTTGGGTCTCATCTACGTTGAAGGTGACGTCACTATGCGTCTTTGCATTCCTACTAGCATCTCAATCGTGCCGCCTTTATTCGCATGCGTATCGTCATGGTCTGATGCCAAGCATAGGCGCGCCGCAATTCATTGGTGCGCAACATAAAAATCGCAGTGACGTCCCCTTCAACTTAAGATGACCCAAACTATAGCACTTAAGTGACCAAGGGTTTTTCACTCCCGTTATTTGCCGGGGGAGGGGGGAGGGGTGGGCGGCAGCGTAAAAACAAATTTTGGGGGTCCAATAGGAACCCCCCACACCTTGGTAACTTAAGTGCTCACATGTACATGTGAAATGTTGACAAAATATTCCGATTTTTTTTTCATGCAATGAAATGTACTTAAATGGCAAAATGGTTTTTCTTAAAATGGGAGCAAACACCAGTGAGAGCTGCAAACAAAATATTTTTCTTTTCTTTTTTTTTTGGGGGGGGGGTTGTTTACAAAACAAAACAATGCAAACTATTTTTTTTAAGCTGAAAGACAATCCAACATTTGACAACTATTTGTACGGCCATTGGCAAAAAGAACCTCACTCCCATTCCTATATTAAATGAAATTGTTGTTGTTATTTATATTATCAAAACATTTGACAAGAAATAAACTTTTATACAATTTTATGACACTACAAGATTAAGCAATACCCTCTCAGTGGTGAGAATTTCACTATAATTTCATTATGTACCATTTCAAAGATACAGCACAAACCAGTAAACCTAACATGCACGCACACAAACACACACACATACACACACACACATAAACACACACACGGACGTATTAAATCTGCAGGACTTTGCAAAATCCCCATGGCTTTTCAAGCCAAGAGGATAACTTAAGGCCTCTTTAAAAGTGAGGAGGGAAGGCATTTTGTTGTAATTGTTTTGACTAAATCATAATGACCGCATCAGAAAAATGGTGAGGTTTTTTTTTATTTTTATTTGTCATGGAATAGACCCCCTAGAGGTCTTTATTAGCACATAAAAGTGACTGTGTTTAATTAATACCACAATTAGCCATACCATATGTACATCAACATTTCAGGATTGAAAACACTATAATTTAAGAAAATTGAAACACCCCAAAAAACTTGATGACCGTATCCCAAAAGTGAGTAGGCTACAAGAATCTGATAATTTTTTTTAAGCCAGATGGATAATTGGGGATACAGAAGCTGTAACAACAAAACCCACCCACACTTCCACCCATTTTGATGATTCACAAATATATCCATCGGCCCACCCTCAGGCTCCACCCACCCCATCCATCCTCAATGACACTGAAAATCCCCTCCTTTCCCCACACATTAATATACCACTAACCACCTCCCACCCCCTCTTCCTACACCTGAATCACCACCATAAAACCCATGTTTCAATAACGTACAGGCCTAAACCATGCTTTTCATCAACCACTGTTGGAGCTGTTGGTAGTTCAGGTTGGATTGGACGAAGGGACCGAAGAAATTGTTAGCACGAGGTAGAAATTGGTCAACTATATTACCCATATTCCATTTGCTAGTGAGGCCATCCCTCCGTGTATTCCTTTGTGATTGTGCTCTTTTCTGTGCAACATGTATTCCTTGACTGCGTTGATTATGCGCTTATTCGTAGACAATTTATAGTGTCCCCGATTTGAAAACATTATTGCAAGATATTAGGCCTCTTCAGGTTAATTTCCTGAAGGAGGCCGATTTTTATAAATATTTTTAACTTTTTAAAAATGTTGTGATTGGTATTTATGTGATGTATGGTCTAAAGGTTTTGATGTTTTTTTAAACGTAATATACTGATAAACGTAAGGTGACACGATATAACACAATTTGTGTTGAGTTGTCGTAATTGTAATAATACTCACTCACTCACTCACTTAAAAACCATGACACTCACTGTAGCCGAGTAGGCCGTGCGCTGGTAATGTCGTCTGCTACATTTCCAGCTACATTACAAATTTGGCATCCCACACACACATATCACTGGATAAATAAACGACGGCCGCTTTGTCGACTGATTTTGCACCTCTGAAGATCTTGGATCTTTAAAATATATCCATGATTAGAAGGAAAAACATTACTAATCATGCGATAACCTTTTTGCAATTCTGCTAATTGTCCCTAAAATATGAAAACATCCGAAGCTTAAGCTCAGTTTACGATAGCCAACACCCAGATCTGATCTCCAGACAAACCATCACTGGAACAATGACTTGGCCTGACCTGCATGAACCTGGGGGAGGGGTGGGCGGCAGCGTAAAAACAAATATGGGGGTCCAATAGGAACCCCCACACCTTGGTACTTAAGAGTGCTAACAGGTACATCTGAAATGTTGACAAAATATTCCGATTTTTTTCATGCAAGGCAATGACTTGACAAAAAAGGGGGGTTTTTTCTTAAATGGGAGCAAACACCAGTGAGAGCTGCAAACAAAATATTTTTCTTTTTTTGGGGGGGGGTGTTTACAAAAAAACTATTTTTTTAAGCTGAAGACATCCAACATTTGACAACTATTTGTAGGGCCATTGGTAAAAGGAACCTCACTCCCATTCCTAATTGAATTGAAATTGGTTGTTATTTTTTATCAAAACATTTGACAAGAAAGTTCAAAAAGTAAAATTTTTACAATTTTATTACACTACAAGATTAAGCTAAAAATACCCTCTGGTGAGAATTCACTTAATTTCAAGATAAAACACAAACCAGTAAACCTAAACACCAGTGTCACACACGCACACAAAACCACACACACACATAACACCACACACTGACGTATTAAATCTGCAGGACTTTTGCAAAAACCCCATGGCTTTTCAAGCCAAGAGGAAATAACTTAATGCTCTTAAAAGTGAGGGAGAATTTTGTTTGTAATGTTTTGACTAAATGACCGCATCAGAAAAATGGTGGTGAGGCATTTTTTTATTTTTTATTTTTCATTGAATAGAACCCCCCTAGAGTCTTTATTAGGCATTTAATTAATACCAGACAATTATCCATACCATATAACAATCACTTTCAGGATTGAAAACACTATAATTTAAGTTAATTGAAACAACCCCCAAAAAAACTTTACCTTTATCCCAAAAGGTGAGTAGGCTACCAAACTCTGATATTTTTTTAAGCCAGATGGATAAGGGGGATACGAGCTGTAACAACAACAACCCACCCACACTTCCACCGCCATTTTGATGATTCACAAAATCAATCCATAGGCCCACCTCAGGCTCCGCCCACTCCATCCATCCTCCATGACACTGACAATCCTTCCCACCATGAAAATTAGCCACTACCAACCCACCTCCCACCCCGCCCACCCGATAGTTCCTACACCTGATCACACCATAAAACCCATTGTAACAATATTAAAAGCTTTAGTACAGGGCAGAACCTAACTCCTGTAAGCCGAGTAGTCCTATGCGCTGGTAATGTCGTCTGCTACATAACAGCTAACATTACAAAATTCGGCATCCCACACGCACATGATCACTGTGATACGGCCCGCTTTGTCTATTGAGTTTGCACATCTGAAGATCTTGATCTTTAAATAGATACATGATTAGAAGAAATCATGCTATAACACTTTTGAACATTCCTGCTAATTGCCGCCCGAAAATGTGCAAAATCACAGGTTTAGTCTCAGTTTACGATAGCCACGCCCAGGCTGCTCCAGTACACATCACGGGAACAATGACTTGGCTGACCTGCATGACCTGGGGGCTGGTTTATCTCGATCGTATGGCATCGTTGGTGTGCTCACAGTGTTAATCTGATAGCAATGTGAGTGTGAAGGATCGCCACTACCAGATTCCCATGAGACTACCTTAGGCTTAGTTTAATTATTAAAAGGGGGCAGGACAGCTTTTAGAACCACTGCAACCAGTCTTATTTTATTTTTACATTCTTTACATGTATAAGAAGCAAAATAGACAAAATGTAATTATCAGCACTTTCAACATTTTTAAAATTGAGCCATATTAATGGTTCAACATTTAAGGAGGCACTTTTCAGAAACATTAAAACGGGTGGAGAGCCGAGAGCTTCCATACACTTGGGAGGCCTTATGTCGCGTGGACGGCATCCGGGTTACACACCATCCAGGTCATTCCGCTTGCCAGCACTGCATACGGACGGTGGTAGGTGCAGATGCTGACCCTACCGACCGCGTAATTTAAAAATCTGTACAAGGGTCCTTTTTTCCTACATTTTACAAATATGAATGGATTATGAAGAATTTGAAATGTAGATGGCAGTATGAGCGGTTTGAGGCTTTTTGGTTTGTAGGTGGAAACCCAGAGCAATATAAGTTCTATGACGATGTGGGTAGATTTTTGGGAAGGAGAACGCGAGGTACACGCCGGCCGAATAGCTAGGGACCGAAGCTCATATGTTTGAGCCTCCAGCAAGAAACAGAGCAGCAAATAATGCCAAGGAAAATAACCATGACCGTTTTACCCCGACGCCGAGAACATTTGAATTAGTAATTAAAATCTGTTAAATTATTTAGTACAAAAATCAGAGCAATTTAAACAAAATAGCACGAGAATTTTCGTGTAGAATTTTGCAAATCTGAGACCGAGTGTCGCATATTTTCGTGAGGCTGCCATGGCCATATCACACGGGGTTTAGCTGTAGAATTGCCGGCCCAGATTGCAGTCGACCGAACTCATATTCTGCTGCTTTGACGGATAGCTTTACTTTTCATTAAAATAACATACCATTTCTTTGCTGTAGGCATGTAGTGTTACACTTCGTGTGTGATGAGAACTGAACACCGTGACCGTCATCATAGGCCTACATCATTTATCCGTATCCCTCATCCCCAGGAGTTACGGCTTGGTTTGCGTGTGCTGAGGCGGTTGGCCGGTCTCAAATTCATCTCAGTCATATAAAATCATTTTTAAATGCATGTTTTCTTGTTCTGAATTTTGCAGAGAGAATCGCCCACCAAGTTTTGAACTTGCTTTCCTTTCGGTTCTCTCAAAATCCCCATCAAATTCATGTAAACAATCGAAAGAATCTGATCAACCCACGCGTGCCACACGTGTGCGACAGTGCAGCTCTCCTGCAGGCCAGCCCCCGAGCCCGTGGACGCGTGGGCTCTGGCCAGGTCATGAACCCCAAGGCCAGTTCTGACTTGTTAACACACGTGGCCTAGCTTTGCATATTGTGTTGTAAAAGGAAGGGGCTTGCTAACATTCACTGCATAATTTTTATACATAGGCCTACTAGTACCAAAAGAAAAAAAATAAAAAGAATGGCTATTCTGCACCATTGGAAGGTGTACAAATGTGTATAGTATGGTATATATACGCACTTCTATCGCGAGGTTATTTTTGGATCATGATGCTTGTACTGGCCAGTTGATGTGCTGGGAATTGTCGAGTGAAGGATGGACGAGGACGGGCCGACGGACGTATTCATTTTACTATTCAAGGTCATATAGGGGATTCATTGAGTGGTAAAGTCCATGTTTTTGTTTTATATTTTCATAGGAATTGAAACACACAATTAGAGAGTTCGTTCATTTTTATTTTTCTAAACAAAAATATAATTATTTTCTCTCACATCATGCAAAAACTCCCACTTTCCGCATTGAAGGCCTACCTCGGATTCCGTGAAATTTTGCCGTTTTCCGTAAAACTCAGGGCTTTCAAACATCACTACTAACAAACTCGCAAGTCATAATAGTGGGTGAGCCAGGCATGTTGGTCGGTACCACCTGGGGGGG